>JAQIWK010000541.1:0-15323 GCA_034695265.1 Dissorhina ornata | reverse complement strand
GTTGCTTTGAATAAATAAATAAACAACATTATGTGAATATTAACATATTAAAGTTAATATTACTATAATATAAATTCAATTATAATAAGTAATACAATTAATGATGATTTAAACAACAATTACAATCACAATTATAATTAATTTACAACTTGTTTTATTTACAATTTACAATCAATTTAATAAATATAATATCTGTACCTAAATTAAATTTTTATTTTCATATTTATTTATATAACATATTCACATATTTTGTAATAATTAATGATAAGGTCAAAAATTACAAAACAACAATAATTATACTTTTTATTTTTAAAAAATTAATTTATAATTAGTTTAATGAAATTAAAGAAATATTAAAAATAATTTATTATGCGTTGTTCAGATTATAATTAAATAACAAATATACATTCATAAAATAAATTAAAATTATTTTAGCTAATATTGTTTGTAATCTCTAAATAATAAGTAATTTAACAAAATTTAATTAAAACCATTAGTTGATAGATTATTTATAAAACAACTATAAGAAAAACTTTACAATATTAAAACTATACAACATTAACATAAATTTTATAAATTAAATAAAACAGCACAAGTTTCGGTTGTAAAACCAAAATTACAAAAAAATTTACAAATAGTATAATTTTAATACTGAAATATATTTTAGTTAGTTATTTTATATAAAATATTTATTGTTATTGTAGTAAACTATTACATTTTTTAACTTTAAGTTGACCCATAATTACGTTTTATGAATTACAAAAAATTATTTTTAATTATTAAAATAAGTAAGTGTTTTTTAGGTTTATATTACTAAACACATTACACTAAAAATGCCTGTTGAAAGACAGATATTTACATGATATACAAATTTTGTTTTTGATAGTTAATAAATTATTAATAATAATTAAAACTGTTGACAAGTTACTAATAATTAACCTTTATATACTATACGTATAAAATATTTTATTTTGAGTATTTTATGTTTTGTTTCAATAGATATTTTGTAATATGTTTTGTAATAAATTTATTTAGTAAATTATTACTAATTTTCAGAATATTCATAAAAAAAGTTATAATCATTAAAAGTTTACACATTTATAAAATATATAAATCTAAAAATTTTCTCATACATTGAAGTCCATTAATAAATTATAATTTTCAAATGGTTAAGTTTTATAAATAAACTAAAATAAGTTACAGTTGCTTTAAATGAATTAGATATTTACTTCATAAAATTTAAAACAAATAAATTTACATTTTATTATGTTGATGCAAATAATAATTTAGTTGTAAATAATAAATTATAGTATTATCATAATTATGTGTATTTTAAAAATAACTAATTATAATATAATAATATTATTGAATAAAACATTAACATTACCGGACTTGGATCTATTTAATCAAATAGAAATTTTATTGAATGATTTTTATCAAAATAACATTTTATCGAAAATTAATTGTATTTACGGTTAGTTTAGGTTGAGTTATGTTATGTAAAATTCTATTTAAATAAATGTCCATTTGATACAATGTTATTAGATAAAATGTCAGTTGATAAAATATCATTTACCTTATTAAACTTATATATTAATATTACTTTCATACTATTATTTTCAAATATTTATAAATTGAAGAGATCTTTGCAAATCCAAAAATATATAAAACTGTTTAAATAGTATAATTATAATAATTGAATATATTTTATTTACAGTTATATTGTCAAAATCATGACTATGTTATACTGTTATTTGGGCAAAAAATACTGTAACTTGATAATAAAAGATTGCTACCATTTATATGGAAAATATAAAACAATATAGATTTACATATAGACATAAAGATTATAAATAAATTCTTATATTTATTATTATTAAATAATAAAATTTGAAAGCCCATTTATTACACTTCAAAATCAAATTTACAATTAAAAATATTTTGAGTAATCAAAAAGTTATGCTAATTTTTATTGAGTTAAATTTTTTTTAAATGTCGACATTAATTGTAAACTCGAAGTTAAATTTACATTGAATTAGTACAGTTACTTTAAGTATCTACAGTTACATAAAAATTTAATTACAACCAAAGATAAATGTACTTATTTATATTAATATAAGCATTGATGAATTGCATATTTAAATAAACAATAATAAAAACTGTAAATTAAAATAAATATTTTATTTATATTATATTCAATTATATTGTAAAAACTTTAATGGATTCCAAATAATATTTCAAACAAAATATCAAATTATATTAATTCAAACTGTAATTTATAAAGTATTTTTTAATTTTTATAATTATCAATATTGGTACAAATATTTGTGGGCAAAAATCATAAATCTAATGTTTTGTTATTATTCACTTAAACTTAAGCTTTGAATCTCACTGATAATTAATTTTTTTTAAATTAAAATAAATTTATATAATCATGTTCTTATCAATTATGTGTAAAATTAAATAAACATTAGAAATATTATAATTGATTAGTTATATTAGACAATATTAGACAATTTTAGGGAATATTTTTTAAATAACTATTTTAAGGATAAATCAATTATTAATATAAATATTGATCAAATTAGTGATAATTTACCCGATATTAGCATATCAATGAATGATATAATTAATATATACAATAATTTTAATTTTAAAACATCATCTGGTGTTTCATTTATTTCGAACAAAATTTTAAAGTTATGTATGAATGGAAGCACTAAATTATTGTATTTTTTATTTGACAAAATTATTAATTTAAATAAAATATTTTACTGTAATTTATAAATTGTTAATATATTTCTATTGTTATTATATAATGTATTTACAAATATTGAATAGATTCTATACAAAAAATATGTTATTTGTTATAATTTACTCTAAATTTAAATTAAAAAAAATAATTAACTTTAGTTTTTAAAAATTAATTTTTTATTAATCAAACTACGGTTATTACTTCTATAAATATAATTCAATATTATGAAATTTAATGTATAAATTAAAATGTAATAAATTTTATTAATTAAACTAATTAGTATATTTTACAATTGTAATTTATAAACTGCTTTGTTATTTTTATTTATTTTTATTTTTATTAATTCAAATAGTACATAAACTGTAATTAAAAAACAAATTTTATTTAACTAGTATAAATTATTTAATAATTTAACTTATTGGGGATTATTCTTGATGATTTTAGTATCTTTATATATTATATAATGCTAAAATGTTTTACTTGTAATAATTATCACTTTTACTAAATAATAGTAAATTTTAATTTTAATTTTTTACAACTGATATGAATTAAATTGAATTAGTATACATATAATTATAAAATTATGTTGACAATTTTAAACTATGATTTGCTATTCATCCAGTTAATGAATAACTTATATAAAAGTTTATTATTTCTATGTTTTACATTAACTTAAGATGAATACTCCACTTTTTCATTAAATTATAAATGGTTAAAATATTAACAACAAGAATGATAACTCTATTAAGTTTTTAACTTATTAATAAATAAATAAAATACATTTACTTGTATAAAATTATTTTTATAAACATGTTTTGCTGATTTAAAAAATAACAACATTGGTTTCGTGATAAAACAATTAAAAATTTGTTGAATAAACATAATAATTTTTTAATAATTAAATAAAACTAAATGAATATCGTACCGCCTACTTTTATCCAAAAATATTTATATAAATTGAATATGTATAACTTTAATTATCAAATAAATTTTTGTTACAGTTGGTTTGACTAAATTTTCAAACCAATATTAAATGAAAGCTGACAGATTATATTTAATATTAATTTACAATAACACTATAATTTAAATTAAGCTATACAACGTCATAAAATCTATTATATTAATAAATAAAAATTTTAATGAATTAGACTATAATAACAAATGTAAGTTAAAATTTATATTAATTTTCAATTTGTTTTGAGAAATTGAAATTTACAAAACTATAACTCTGATTTAATTTTTATTTTAAAAAATATAATTTATATAATATATTATAATAAACTATATAAAAATAATATAAAGATAATGTAACAATAAAATATAAATAATCCAGAACTAACATATTATTTAATTAAGTATGATTAATATAAAATTGATTGTTATAATGTAAAATAAGTTTAAAGTAAAAAGAACTAAAAATATATAATCATTAATTAATCAATGAAATATTTGCCAAATAAAATAAAGATTTAGTAATTATGATATTTTAATAAATTAAATATTTGAATATTACAGTAGTTTTTAATTAATTATTTATATATATATTAATTTACTGTTACTTTATTCTATTGAAAATTTACAGTAATTTAATTTATACATAATTATTATTAATAATTTGAAAGTAAATATAAAAACTGTAATTTATATTAATTTTGTTATTTAAATTATATGAAGTTATTTTGTGAAAACCATAACGGTACCCATTTGATTTGAAATATATTTTCAAATTATTTATGTTAAAACTGTAATTTATTAAGTATTTAATTATTTCTATAATAACTATTGTAATACAATATTTTGTTGAAAATTATATCAATCGTGTTTATATTAACTAAAAATTAAAATTGTTACAATTATTTTGAATTATTTATATTAGTGAAATAAAAAATTTTATTATATTATATAAATTTTAATATACAACTTAAATTGCATTAAATAGTAATAGCAACTAGGTTTTAAAAAATAATTTTATCTAATTAGTATATGCTTGAATATAAATAGCTTAGTTGGTTTAGCCGGGCCCATAAAGTCGATCAATTGAAAAATTTTTAAACAATAATGATCTAGGCAATATTAGAAGTAATTTAAGCAAATTTAATTTTGCGAATGGCCACTTTTTAACTATAAAATTAACAAATTTAGTTTGTAACTGTTGCAATTTTATTTCATATTCAAAACTTTAAAATTAAAGTCTTTAAATAAGCTTGAATAAATTTATTAATGAAAAATAGTAATTGACAAGTTATTATTAACTTTTAAATTTAATCATTTATTTTTATAGTAATTATGAATATTGTGAATGAAAATCTGATTTAAAAGTTGAACACATTTAATTTTACAAATAGCACAAACAAAGTTAGTAAAAGTTTGTCACTTACTATTTTTATTAATAAATATATTCAAGCTTGATTAAATACTTTAATTTTAAGGCTTCAAATATGAAATAAAATTGCAACAGTTACAAACTAAATTTGTTAACTTTATATTTAAAAAGTGGCCATTTGCAAAATTAAATTTGCTTAAATTGCATTAAATATGGTCTAGATCATTATTCAGTAAAGAAATTTTAATTTGGCGTTTTTATGGGCCCGGCTAATCCAACTTAAATAAATTTATAACTTTAATT
This sequence comes from Dissorhina ornata, assembly GCA_034695265.1. Lineage (NCBI taxonomy): Eukaryota > Metazoa > Arthropoda > Arachnida > Sarcoptiformes > Oppiidae > Dissorhina > Dissorhina ornata. The sequence goes on along the minus strand of JAQIWK010000541.1, from coordinate 9,942 downwards.
TTCAAAGTGAATATAATATAAGCATTAATTAATAAACTCACAATTGCATTTGTTTAAAACTGTAACTAAAATATTTCGTTTATATTTTTATATTAAATTATTATAATATTATTTGTCATTTATAATACTATTACATGTTCACTCAAAAATTGTATTATAACGGTTAAATACATTATTTATTTACGTTTTTAATGTTTTTATTAAAATAATATATTTATTCATTAAAATTACAATAAACTATTATAACAATGTCAGTCATTAGATAACAAAGTAAATATAAAAGTATCAAGTTTATAAAAAGGCCCCTCATAATTTTTAATTAAATTAAGCTTATTAAATTAATTAAATATTTTAAGTGAATAAATTTACAACTAAATAAACTTGATCAACAATATAATTAACAAATAATATAATTAAATTGACAACAAAAATGATTAATTAACAATTTTGTGAAAATAAAATTATAAAATGTTAGTTTTGTTAATTGAATTCTAATTTAATTGATTTAACTAACAATTTTACTTAATTTACTTTAAATCAAGTTATTTACTTATTAATAATATTTTTATCAAAAATTAATAAAACTAAAACTATTTATTTAAGTATAACACTCAAAAATATTAATTTATATAAATATAAAGGACTTGTCCGACTATTGTTTAAATTCTTTATGCATTCGTGAAATAATATAAATTTGTTTTCCAAACATTTTATCAATAATTTGATAAAAGATCATCAAAAAATTATTTATATGACTATCACCATTTTTGCACAGGGTCATTTTTTATGTTTAAACAAAAAATGTATTTTGATCGAGTACCTGTAGAGATAATTTTAAAATTTTTTTCACCATATGAAACATAATATTATTGGGAACATTTGACTAATTGAAAGTTAAATTGTAAAAATACAAAACTTACTATTTTTGATTATGTATAATTTATTATAATTACAAAAATACCCAAGCTTCCAAGTCCAAAATATAATAAAATTTTCGAAAAAAATAATTAGTATCATTTGATATATTTTATTTACAATTAATTAATTAATTGTAATAATAACAATGTTTAAATTCAAAAATTGGTAATAACCTTTAGATTGTTTATTAATAATTTAAATTCTATAATAAAAAAAAATTTTATAGTAAATTCAAATAATTAACTATTATTATTATAAAGTTGGTATAACCTAATAATATTTTAACTTGTAATAAATAAATAAAACTAAAAATGTATCCCGTGCGATAAATGTAGTAGTCCAAAATAACAATAAATGTTTAAAATTGTGTTATTTAAAAATTTATTTATATTTTATTTACAGTTGTTTTGTCACATAAAATATGTTTTGTTGTATTTACTATTTATGTAAAACCTGATTATTGTGGTCACCTTAAACGCATTTGAATACATGTTAAAACTGATGCATGCAATGCAAAGCATTAAAAATTTAACTTTTATAAATGTATTTAAATAATACATAAACTGTAATGAATAAACAAATATTTTATTATAAATTATTTAATAATTTAGTTCATTGGAATCTTGATGTTTTAGCATCTTTATATATTATATAATGCTAAAATGTTCTACTTGTAATAATTATTAATTTTATTAAGTAATAGTTAATTTTAATTATAATTTTTTACAGCTAATATGAATTGAATTGAATTAATGTACATATAATTATAAAACCATGTTGAAAATTATTAACTATGGTTTGCTATTCACAAAGTTAATGTATAATTTATATAAAAGTTTATTATTTTCATGTTTTTCATTAACTTAAGATAAATACTTCACTTTATTATTAAATTATAATTAGTTAACATATTAACAAGAAAAATGCTAGTTCTATTAAGATTTTAGTTTATTAATAAATAAATGAAATACATTTACTTGTATAAAATTATTTTTATAAACATGTTTTGCTGATTCATTAAAAAAATAAAAACATTGGTTTTGTGATAAAACTAATTAAAAAACTTTTGAATAAACAAATGGTATTTTATAATTGAATAATTATTATCTGCATTATATGTTATAATGTAAATTATAGATTCGGTCTGGCCTTTAATTTAAAAGTTAACATAAAAACTGTAATTTATATCAGTTATGTTATTTAATTTATATGAAGTAATATTGTGAAAATCATAACCGTACCCGTTTGATTTGAAATATATTTTCAAATTATTTATGTTATAACTGTAATTTATTAAGTTTTTAGTTATGTCTATAATAATCATTGTAATTCAATTAATTATTGGAAATTATATGATAAAATCACTTGTTATGTTATTATTATGCTTTATATCATGATAATTAATTTTTAATTCAAATAAATTTATATAATCAAAATTATATCAATTGTGTTTATAATAACTAACAATTAAAATTGTTACATATATTTTGATTTATATTAGTGAAATAAAAAATTTGATTAAATTATATAAATATTAAAATACAACTTAAATTGCATTAAATAGTAATAGCAACTAAGTTTTAAAAAATTATATCATCTAATTAGTACTATGCTTGAATATAAATAGCTTAAATAAATTTATTATTTTGATTTTAAAATATAAGTTTTAATTATTAAACTTACAATTGCATTTGTTCAAAACAGTAACTAAAATATTTGGTATATATTTTTATATTAAATTATTAATTGAAATATAAATTTTGATAATTTATAATACTATTACAAGTTTACTCAAAAATTATATTATAATTGTTAAATACATTATTTATTTACGTTTTAAAAGTTTTTATTAAAATAACATTTTTCAAAAATTAATTGTATTTACGGTTAGTTTAGGTTGAGCAATGTTATGTAAAATTCTATTCAATTAAATGTCCATTTGATACAATGTTATTTGATAAAATGTTAGCTGATAAAATATCATTCACCTTATTATATATTCACTTATATATTAATATTACTTATAATTTTATTTTACGGTTCGCGTACAGTAACACCTAAACATTTACTTATTCATTAAAAATACCAATGTTATAAATAACTAAATAAAACTAAATAAATTTAGACAATACCCAATACCGCCAAATTTACTTTTAACATTTTAAATGATATAATTTAAATAAATAAATAAATTGTAGTTACAGTTGCTTTAAATAAATTATCTCACATTTTTTATTTAATGACAAATTAAAGATAATATTAACTTAATATTAATTTATATCAAAGAACAAATAAAGAACAATGTTACTTGCTAACGATTTCTAACTATAAATTCTAAAATCCATTTGTATAAAATTATCTTTCCCAAAACAAGCCCTACTTATTTATGAAAATAATATTTATAAATTTTTTAAAAATTGTATAATTTTTTATAGTTGAATAAAACTTTATAAATATAATCACGGCCTTTCTGGCTCCAAATGTATTTTTAAAATTGAACTAGTATAATTTTATTAATAAAATAAATTATTGTTACAGTTGCTTTAAATAAATTAATAAACAACATTATGTTAATATTAAGATTTTAAAGTTAATATTATTATAATATGAAATTAATTATAATAAGTGATACAATTGATGATGATTTGAACAACAATTACAATCACAATTATAATTTTATTTACAATTAACAATTAATTTAAAAAATATAATATCTGTACTTAAATTAATATTTTATTTGTATATTTATTTATATAAAAATTTGATAATAATTTTAATTACTCTTATAATAAATGTTATAAACATTACATTTTATAAATTGTTAAATTTGTTAGATTAATATATTTATAATAAAAAAAATTATTAATTTATTTAAAATGTTTAAAAATAATTGTAAAGCTTCAATACAATTAAGTAAATTTTATATGCAAATTTTTTTTAACTATCTATTTAATTAGTGTTTAAATTAACCCATTTGCTTTTTAATCTAATTTATAAAATATAATTTGTAAATATATAATAATAATAGATATTTTGAAAATTACAGTTTATTTATTTAATTTAAAATCAATTTAGTTGTAATTTGTAAATTATTTAATTGAAATAATTTTAATTAAAATATTTCATTTTGGTTTAACGCAGACAAGATTTTACAAAAATAAATTGTTTTAATTTATTTGTTATTATTAAATTATTTTTAAAGCCTTTTCACAGTAATCATTAATTTATTACAATAATAATTATAACTATAACAATATATTTTACAATAATTTTTGTTATTTATATTAATATTATATTTAATACATTAAAAAAATAAATTATATATATATTTAATTTAATTATAGTAATGATTCTTTTGGTACCAAACTTTTTAATTTTTATGATAAAATATGTATTTTATATATAAATGTAACTTAAATCACAGTTTAATATGAATAAGTCTGTGGCTGTCGAGTCGCTCAACCAAATTAATATAAAATTTTCAATTTTTATACATTACCAAATTGGTTTAAGTTTATATTATTTTAATTCAACAAAATATAATATAAAAATATAAATTACTATGATATTAATATAAATAAAAATTCATTTATCTTATAGTAATTCATAAAATTTAAAATAAATAATTTTACATATAATTATGTTGATTATAAAGTATTAAGAATTTTAAAATATTTAATATTTGTTTTTGCCATTTGAATATTTTTGGTGATATAACAGATAATAAATTAGAAATATAAATTACAATATTAATAAAAATATATTTTACCAAATGATTGAACAAAATTTTATTTTAAGTATTTCATATTTTAATTCATTGTGTATTTTGTGATAAGTTTGATTATATAAATAGATTTGGTAACTTAAAATTTACCTTGATAAAAAAAATATATTAATAATCAAATTGGGATAATACTGACTTTTTGTAAGTTTAGATCTTTTTTGTATATTAATGTATATCAATATTTAAATATATTAATAATTTCAAAATTATAATTTTAAATTAAAAAAATGTATTTGATTTTAATTGTAAATGTAAAATTAAAATTTTATAATAATTTTTGTTCATAAAATTTAATTTTAACAATAATTTATAATTGTGCATTTGCCAATTTTTTAAACTTCAAATTGTTATAGTATACATTCAAAAATTAGTACTATTTATCATGCAATAACTTAGGACCATGGTAAATACATCCTAATCAAATTAATACTAAATTTAAATTTAAAATAAAAATTATTTATAATTAAAAAAAGTTATAAGAATATCAGAACTTTTGTTGCCAAAATATAATATATTTATCGAAATATATAATGTTAATAGTTAATTATAATTTTATTACAGTTAAATAAAACCATAAAAGTAATACTATTTGTCTTTAGTTCAAAAGATGTAATAAAATATAAAAATAGTCTAATTAAAAATTTCTAATATATTTTATTTACTGTTTTTTTTTTGTCACATAATATATGTTCTGGCTATCTTGATTGTTAAATATCTTTTTATGTAATATTTTTTATCATTAAATGTTTATACAATTTGTATAGCTTAAAAAGCACAATTCTTTGTCAAAACAAATTTGTTACAAAGACGCAAGAATGATTTTATTAAATACAATTTAATTTAAATATATATTCAAACTTTCTTTATTTACAAAACTAAAATTTATTCATGTAGATGAAAGTTGTAAAATAAAATACAAAATTTAATTTATGTGCCAAGTTTTTCAAATAATTTTAATAACGGATAACTTTACTAAGGATTATTTTTACATAATTATTTTCAAAAGTTTTTATCTTGACTCTACTTCAATGACTAATTTTTAATATAAATGTATATGGTTGAATAGACGCTCAAAACTTTATAAAATAGGTGCTATTTTGTACTATATTTTGAGCAAAAAACTGTAACTTTGTATAATATTATATTTTAATTTATTACTTATGTTGTGTAATTAATTATTATGGGCACATAGATGGGCGAGAATTAAATAAAAATTATATTTTTAAATTAAAAAACAAAAATTATTTTTAAACTAGTTTTATTAAATCAAACAAAACAAAACTAAAGTTTAGATTATTATACATAAATAAATAAATGTTCAAAATTTTCCATCTTAAATAAACGAACGTTAAATGCAAAATATATTCAATTATGGGCTTGCCTAAACTTTCAATAGCTTTAATATTGATATGTTTAAAATATGTTTTTACCTTGATAGGTTACATAGAAGGTGCTGTAGACTAGCGTGAAATCTACGTTAATAAACAACCTAGTTTAAAATTTAAAATTGTAAAATTTGACTAAACTTTTATAACAGTTTATAAAATTATATATTTTATCACAATTTATTAAGTTTTACTGAATAAAGTTATGAAAATAATTACAGTTTGTAATTTTAGTTATAATTTTTTAAAAATACATATACACAAGGTGAAATAGAAATTTATACACTTTATTTTCGTTGTCATAAAAAATATATAAATAGTTATATTTTTTAGTTTATAAAAATATAGTTAAATAATTTTCACATTTACATATAGTAACAACTTTTCAATGTGTTAATTAAAATTATCCGCTTTATCTAAAAAACCTTTTAGACAAAGTTATAAATTGTGGTTTATCAAAACTGTAATTATATGAATATAATTTTATTTAATTTAGTAACAACTTATTTGCTATAATAATATTGGAAAACAAGAAATAGAAAAATTATTTTTCTTTATTATATTTGTAAGACTTGGTCACAATATCAGAGTAACTTAGCAGGGTCTTATAGTTTCCATATGTAATTAAATAATAATATTGTAGTTGTTTGTGATTTAAAATTATTTTTTAATTAAAAATTTAAAGTTTAAATACATAATAAAATTAATAATAAAAACATTTGATTTAAATTTTAAACATTTGATTCAAATGTGTGGACAATGTATTGCTATTGTGCTAAATAAGGTGTTTGTGTGAACCACTTAAATAGGTTGTGGTTTGAGATCATAGTGTTACATTTAGTGTAAGTTATAGTTACAGTAATTATTTAAATATAAAGTTATCCAGGTCAAACTGCACGCTGTTTAAAATAAGATTAAATACTGACAAAGTGATTGACAAAATCGATGATATATTTATTTAAAGTTGAAATTAGTTTTAAAAGTAATTCCAAGAGTTAAAGTTAAATGTATTGTAAATTATTGAATATAATATTATAAATTATATTAAATTATAAGATAATAGCAATATTTTTTTAAATTATATAAACATTATATTCAAACCACATATTAAAATATTAAATTAAAACTTTACAATAAAAATGGACAAACTTTAAATGCATAATACACACAAATTAAATTGTGGGCTTGCTGAAACTTACAAAGTTTTTAGAAATCAATTTATGATTATAAAATTATATATTTGATTATGTAACATTGCAATTTATTTAGTGTTATTAAATGAAGTTAGAAAATAAATACATTGTTTAATTTTATATACAAATTAATATAAATATTATAAAATAGTGTTTCAGGCAAATTTTTTTTGGATAGTAAAAATTCAAATCACAAGTAAATAAAAAATATAAAACTAAATGAATTATATCTTGTTTATATTTGAATAATATTGTAAATAATATAAAATACAAAAAATTAACATTCATTATTACAAAGTTAACATGCAGTAATTATACGATTAAAACTTATAAAAGTTATAACACTTTTAGTCAAGAACTTATAATAGTAATTCAATAATCGTCATCTTTTATTATACGTAAAAAATACTATTTAAATATATTATAAACTGCAAATTATATTATATTTCTATTATATGGGTACACTATTATTTGTATAAACTGTATAACAAATAATAATGTATTTTTAATTAATGTTAATTATAACATAATCTTTAAAATATATAAACTACAAAATTTGATCCACGGGGTTGTGACCAAAATATATTATATTTACAAAATAGTATATTCATAAATGATAATAATATTTAATTTACAGTTATTAACAACTAACTTAATTGAATATATTAGGATATTTATTATTTCAAATTTTTATTTTTATTATTATGTTTAATAATTTATAAAGTCAATGTCTGGATTCGCTTAAATTTATGCATACATTGTTGAGATTTTATAAAATAGTTAGCCAAATATCCAAAATTTATTTTTATAACTATTTTTGCACAGGGTCACTTTTTACGTTTAAACAAAGAATGTAATTAAATTAAAAACCAATAAAAATAATTTCAAATTATTTTTACCATATGAAACAAGATATTATTGTGTACATTTTATTAATTAAAAATAATCTTGTAAACATTATATTAGTTATGCAAAACAATGCTTGAAAACTTCAAACACCGTTTTAACCATTTTGGCAATGAGTTTTCAATATAAATTTAGTAATCATTTTATAAACATTTTTAATATACATAATAATTTATAACAAAAATTTTGGGTACTGAATGTCATTAAAAAAAACTGATTTTATAAAATTTACATAAAAGTAAGTCGATTGAAATTTACGCGTAATTTACGTTGTTAAGTTTTTTAATTTACGTTTTTTACGTAACGTGACACCCACTATAATCTTTAATTGTAATAAAATATAAAAAAGTATTATTGAAAAAGAGGCATTTTTAGAATTTCAATTATTAATTAAATGATATTTACCATTGTTATTTTTTTAAGATTTAGTTATGTTGTATGAAATAAAGAATAGCATTATATAATTCAAATTAATTTTTGTATTTATAAAGAAAATATTACAACTAAAATTGAACGGTAATATAACACATTATAATTTATATTATTCATAAAGCATATTTTATAAATACAAAATATTTTATATTATAGTTGTATAAATTTAAAAATTTACAAGGTATTAATTTATATGACAATTATTATAAATTAAATTTTAATTTTTGTAATTTATTATAATTATTTTGATTATAATTATTTTAAAAATTAAGTTTGCACATAACTCTTTCTAATAAAATTAATTTATTTATTAGGCCTGATTTGTGCACTCCAAAATTATAATAAAATCATAAAATAGTATAATTATATAAAATCAGTCTTAAGAAGTAGAGTAAAAAAATTCTAGGAATGCCTCAATCAAATATCCAAGCAAATATATATAATTTGTGTTTTGTATTTAAATATTTTAATTAAAAGTTATAACTGTTTGGTTAGACATCACTTTTTGAATCATCCCACTATACCAAAGATGTGATTTTATAAACGCTTAACATTTTAGTACAACTGCCGTATTCTCTTTAACTGAAAAAAACATGTCAGACATAACATAAGTGTGTGGATCAGTGGTATTTATGATATGACAACGACTGCATTAGGCATAGGCTATGATTACATTACGCAGTCGCACATGTCATAAATACCACTAATCCACACACAGCAACACACTGTTGTTATGTCTGACATGTTTTTTTCAGTTAAAGAGAATACGGCAGTTGCACTTTTGCGACAGAATTTAAAATAGAAAATAATATCACTATACAGTTTGTTAAAAGTAGTGCATGCGTAGTCATGCGTTGTCATGGATTTTTAATGCACACAAAGCTGTGGGATGGATAGCGCCCAACTTACCTTACTTGTTTGTAAATTTGGGGTACCAACGCAGGGTTAAACTTGTTTGATAAAACAATAATACTATATAAATAAATAAAACTATATAGGTATAGCTTTGTCCAAATCTTTGTCCAAATATATATTTAATTAATTAATTTGTATAATTCAAATAATTAAATAAAATTTTATTCCAGTTTCAGTTGTACAGTAAATAAATTAAAAAACTACATGTTCTAAACAAATTACGAGTAAAATTATAATATTATTAATTTCACCATGAAATAATCTATTCATCATTATTTATTCAAACTTTTAATTTTACAATATCTATTTTTAATACAGCTATAGCTTAATAGAAGTCACCGTGTTGTTTTACCTGCTATATACAGGTATTTATAGATAGGACTACCTGTACTAACCATGTGATAACAGA
>JAQIWK010000540.1:0-15340 GCA_034695265.1 Dissorhina ornata | reverse complement strand
GCTTGTTAAATATTTAGCTAAATATTTACTAAATTTAGCTAAATTTACCAGCTAAATATTTAGCGCTTTCAACACTATTTATTTGTAGTCAAAACAGATCGTAGTGTATGTGTGGACCCATTGGACGAGTGGGCGGTTCTGACAGTTGTTTTGAAAGTGAAATGTTTTGAGTGGACTGTCATGTGATGTGTTTAGACACCGACTGATCGGACATATAATATATAAGCGAAGTGTTTGTGGGAAGCGATGAGTGATCTGTTATCGTCGAGTTGTGGTCAAAGTCTGGTCCGACTGGTGTCGCGCGGAAACGCAATAATTGCCGAACTCTTACGTCTGTCAGAAGTGGTGCCTCAAGTGTTCCGATGGGACCCGAAGTCTGCCGATCAGTGCAAGTACTCCGATATTATATCGGACTTCAGTTACTTCAAGATCACCGACTCTTACGACAATCGCATTGAATCTAACGCTCAACTTCTCGATAAAGACGAAGAGTTTCGCGACAATTATATCGAAATACTGACCCGTTTTTATCTGGTCTTTGAAAGTGTCCATCGGTTTACTGTTGATATTAATCGATATGTCGAAGATCTAGAGGAAGGCGTGTATATACAGCAGACACTGGAATCGGTTGTGTTGGACAACGACGGCAAACAGTTGTTAGCCGAAGCGCTTTATCTGTGCGGAGCGATGCTTCTGGTGGTCGACCATCGGATCGATGGACTGGCGAGGGAACGCATTCTGGTCTCGTACTACCGGTACAGCGCTCACCGATCGACCTCCGACTCTAACATCGACGACGTTTGTAATCTTCTTCGTAGTACTGGTTACACGCCATCCGGTAAACGACCCGTCAATTATCCCGAAGATTACTTCAAAAGGGCGCAGATTAGGCCAAACTTTATCTCGTTAGTGATCGGACGGTTACGATCGGACGACATCTACAACCAGAACAGCGCTTACCCTCAACCCGAACACCGGAGCGTAGCGCTGGCCACTCAAGCTGTCATGCTTTACGTGGCTCTCTATTTCTCGGCCGACATATTGAACAACGAGTCGGCTGTCATGAGAGAGATAGTGGACAAGTTGTTTGCCGACAATTGGGTTATCAGTGTTTATATGGGAATTGTAGTCAATTTGGTGGACGAGTGGGATCCGTACAAAGCAGCTAAACTGGCTCTTAATAATACAATTGATGTGAAAAACATTAAACAACATTCAAACCGACATCAGACAAAGATTGCCAAACTGTTACCACAGTTGGAACAACTCTTGAAAGAGGGGGCACTCACTGAAGACATGGTGTTGGATAATGTGACTAAACTAATGAATATAATACGCGAATGTAATGTCACTCTTCGATGGCTAACACTACACACATGTCAGCACAACACTAACGAAACCAATAGTATTGTCGCCAAAAAGTGTAAGCAATTAAAAGATTTGGTGATATTAGAGAGCAAATACGATGCGTTACATGTGTTTCAATTGTTGTTAAATACGGCTGAGTTTGAGCTGAAAATCAAAGAGATGTATAGACAGCTGTTGAACAACAAACACGAGAAATGGCTTTTCTGTAAAAAAGAAAGTTTCGAAAGGATTAAAGAGTTGGCGGAAGTGTTTTCCGGTAATAAACCGCTCACTCGAGTGGAGAAAAATACAAATTTAGAGCAATGGTTGACCGAAATGTCGAAACAAATTGATGGCTTGACTTTTGATGAGACAAACGCTACGAATCGGAAAACTATACAATTAATTCAAGCGTTAGAACAGGTGTTAGAGTTTCATCAATTGGAAAGTAATCTTCAAGTGAGACAGTATCTGAATGACAGTCAAAAATTACTTCACTGTATGATTAAGACTCAAAACATTAAAGAAGATGTATTGATAACACTTGAAATAGTGGCCGATCTGTCGTACGCCTGGAAGATAATTGATACGTCTTTCACGCGTTATATGCAATCGGGTATTAAGAGAGACCCGACTCTAGTCATCAAACTTAGAGCTACTTTTTTAAAGTTGGCGTCAGCTCTCGATATGCCTCTTCTCCGCATAAATCAGGCCTCAAGTCCTGACTTAGTGTCAGTCTCGCAGTACTATTCATCTGAATTAGTGTCTTATGTCCGCAAAGTTTTGCATATAATTCCCGAAACAATGTTTAGTCTTATGGCTCGTATTATTGAATTACAAACCAATCACATCAAAGAACTGCCAACTCGTCTGATGAAAGACCAGTTGAAGGCTTACTCCCAATTGGAAGAGAGGCATGAAGTGGCAAAACTGACACATTCTATATCAGTCTTCACTGAAGGCATTTTGGCGATGAAGACAACACTTGTCGGTATCATTCAAATAGATCCCAAAAGATTGCTCGAAGACGGCATTCGACGCGAACTAGTCATACAAACGGCTCACGCTCTCCATAAAGGACTGGTATTCAACTCGAAAGCCAAGACCAGCGAACTCGTGCCTAAACTTAAAGCGTTGGCTCAAGTAATGGACGGTTTTCGGCGATCTTTTGAATACATTCAGGACTACGTGTGTATCTATGGGCTGAAGATGTGGCAACAGGAGGTGTCGAGGATTGTTAACTTTAATGTTGAACAGGAGTGCAACGCTTTTATGCGCCATAAAGTGCTCGACTGGCAGAGCCTCTATCAGTCAAAGTCAATACCGATCCCCAAATTCATGCCATTAGATCCATATTCTGTCAATTTTATTGGTCGACTCGCACGAGAGATCTTAAGAATGACTGATCCTAAGTATGTTATCTCACTTTTTGTTCACTATTTAATTGATCTGTAAATTACAGGACAACGATATACGTTCACTCAATGAGCACATGGTTTGACAATAAGACTCATTTAGAAGTGATTGATTCAAAACTGTTCCCTCTAATGATGGTATGATTTATTTAATTACAAACAATTGTAACAAATGTGTTATTTATTAAATGTAGAAAAGCATCGGAACGGCCGGAATCAATGGTTTGGATCGTTTGATATCTTTCATGATATTAACAGAACTTCAAAGTATTCTGCAATACATCGACAGAAATTTCACAAAAGATAAAGTTTGGCCACAAATGCTATTAGAAATCAATGAAAATCTTGAGGCAATTGATGGCAAAATCACAGGTTTGTGTCTAAGTGTTTGATAACATGATTTGAAATTATTTCTTTGTATAATAGCCACACATTTTAACCGAATCTTTGGAACAGCGCTCACCAAAGCGTCCAAACTATTGTCGGTCGTATTTGACGCCATCGCACGTATCGGACAAATGCAGATAATTAGGTGTAATATCGCACACGAGTTGAACACAAGCTGTAAATTTCAATCCAGACATTTGGCTAATGCTCTCCAAACGCTTAATGAGTTCGTTAACACATTTATTGTCTGTAATTTGAATTGTTTTCAAATTGATATCTATTTATATGAACTAAAGGGCAGTTATAACTGATTTGCAACATCACTGCAACACATCTGACAAATCATTTCTTAAAGAAGACACTCCATTGCTGTTTGAACTGACAAACTATTTAGAGTGGACCGGCATTTCTGATCCACTTTCTAAAGTATAAAGTTTTGTTCGCACAATACATTTGTTAACCTTTTATCTGTTTGCAGATCTATATCACCTCAAGAGTGCCGCCATATCTCGAATTGATATCATTTATGATGACAATCACTCAAATGTCTAAATTTGTTTACATTAAAGCCATCAATGGATTAGCGGCTAAAAAGGGAAGCGACCACTCGGACGGACTGCCATTTGTGTTGGGAATGATTACATTTTTGAGACAATTTCATGAGAACACTACCCATCAGTTCATTGCTCACTGTTCTCAATATGTTTGCGCACAAACGGAGATCCAAACGGCACTCAGGTATTGAACATTGTTTTGTTTGAACATTTAATTGAATCCAATTTTGTTTGTTTGCACTTTTAGTTCACCAAAAGTGACTGAAATGTCTTCGGAAGCATATAATACATTGGAGTTTTTGGATCATTTCATTCGCTTCTCTGGATTACAGCGCAAACTTGTAGTTCAAAACATACCAGACTTTATCTTCGATCAGTTCCACTCGATGGCCACTCCAACCAAATAATTGTTTATACATTTGTTATACTATTTGATAGATTTATTATTTTTAAACAAATCCATTATTTATTAATAAAAGTAATATAAAAATGTTTTAAAACGGTATATAAACTGATGAGTTAATTGACTAGCATTTGCTATAAGTCTTACTCGTGAGTGAGAGCTCTACCATTCAGAACTGGTATTTTTGTAGACAACACCTGTTTTGGCCAACGCTTTCATAATAAGTACGACATTATTGCAGTCATCAATACCCGAATGTAGACGACCTTGCTGACTTATTTGCAGTTCATCAAGCTAATTCATATTCATTATATTAATACCAAGTAATCCAATCCAAACACTTACCATAAACTTCAAACTCTTGGGCCAAACGCCTGTGTGTTCAGCGTATGTCTTCTTGATGTTAATCCAAGTCTTCAAATACATGGGTATTCTTAGGTTCAGAAGTTGGCACTGATTGGGAAGCATGAGTTGTAGATCCCATTCACCGCACGTGACAAATGTGAACTTCTTAAGTGGTCGCTGCAGATCACTGCACAATAAGCCCACAGAGTGTAGCCATTGGGCGAAGTCTTGTATAACCACATCAAACGTCTGTTGGTTGGCCACCATATCGTCAATAATAGCCGTCAATTGGGTGCAGAATGGCGTCAGTTTTGGGTGATATTTGGGTCGTATGTATCGGTGAAACACTTCTTCGGTTTCAAATGTCTTAGCGTTAACTTTAATGACAGGAAACTCAATGATTTCCATCGGATCTATTTGGACGGGTTTGTCACACGTGGCCTCGAAGTCTACCAAACAATCACTTAATTGTCTAATTTAATGGTCTAATCATTCATATCATACCCAACACCAAGAAGTAGTCGTAAAGTTGCAGTTTGGGACCCATTTTAGCCATTTGTTTGTCTTTCAAAGACGATAACCAACTGAATCGACGACCAATTGGTGACAATTTGACCACAAATTGATCACTCGATAGGATACGACTCAACACACGAACTATCATATGATTTATCACACAAATTCACTTCAATATTACAGTTTGTTTTGATTTTTGCCACACATTTCGTCACATGTTTTGCAACACCATTCATATACAACGTTACTATTGGTATTTAGACATTAACTTAAAAATTAATTTAATTAAAACTTTTAATTTAAAAGTTTACAAATAAATTTACAACAAAAAAAAACATTTGTAATAAAATAACTAGGTTTAGTTCAATTCAGTTTCAGTTCAATAAATAATATAATAATTATATTATAATTGGGTATAAAAAACATTTTTATTTTAATCTCATTTACAATTAGGTATTAAACACTAATTTTGTGCTCAATTTAAGGCACTTTTCACAATACAAATCATATTTATATTACAATTAAGTTTTTAAATTATATTGTTTTTAAATAAATTATATTAAAACAGACAAAAAACATATAAATAATTTAAATCTCAGTAACAAATATATTTAAATTATAATTTCTATAATAATTTCAATATTAAAAAATGACTAAAAAATAAATTTGGTTTTATATTTAATAAGTGAATGTATCGCTCGGCGAATAAGTACTATAAAAAATTAATACTAAAGTCTTGGGATCAACTCTGGAAGTGCCACACCTGAGTGTCTGAGTTGGGATCGCAACGATCGGCAGTTATTCCTATTTTTGTGGCAAACTTTGATTCAAGACATAAACCATGAATCGTGTGCTGTATTTGTTGGTCAACTCGTTTCCATTTCTGTACAAAACAAACCATTCAATAAAAAAAATCAATTTAATTAATAAGATATAAAGTGTGTTCGCATTACCTGATTATCGGCTCCATTACAGGGCAAGAGTATTACGGGAGAGTTGAGTGTTGGACCGGTAATCGTAATGCAGAGATCGGTGTGAACTATAGCGCCGTCTTTGGTAAGAGTCCACTCTTGATTAGCGCCCTTTCCGTGACACACATATAGACCTATTGTTTGACCTAAATTGTGACTCAAAGTGTCCAAACAGTAATCTGACTGAACAAATGCTCCCTTAGGGTCGGGCTCTCGAGGAACGACCAGTTGTGGGTAAACATTATCTAAAAACCATTTAAATGGTTTGCAATGAAGACGCTCTTTGACTGCTAGTCTATCGGAAATGTCTCCAAAATCAATGAACTTTGAGGCCGGATATGCCTCGTAATAAAACTTCTTGTAGTCATCCATCCATACCTCAGCCGCGCGGCGCGTATTCCTAGCGAATACAGTGCCACTACCGCCCGGAAACACATACGGGTGTTGTTTCCTAAACACATGTCCCACACGACTGCACGGAATTATCTCCAGTTCTCCACCGCATAGCCACACTCGGAAAGACATCTCTAGATTCTCTCCACCCTTTAAATTCAATATAAATTCAATAAAACAAACTCAATGTTTGTTTGAAAAAACAAACCCATATATCCATTTGTGTGTCATATTTGCCCAATCGCTCAAAAGTGGTTTTATTAATGCTAAATAGTCCGCCAGCAATCATAGGTGTTTTAATGGGTGCAATGGGATCTAAACGCCCTTTCTTGACGTCTGGAGGCAGGTATTCCCACTTAAACACTAAATTCCAATCAAAACCACCTCTTAATTCAGAAGAGGCAGAGATATATCGAAAGTTATCCATATTTAACACATCAATCACTGGCGATACGACTAGATTTGGATCCTATTTATCAAACAGATTATCAATTTTTAATCCGGCACTTAATTGCATTCAACCAACAGTGTACCAGTTAATCAGTCAGTTTAATGATACCGGTATACCATTGATATAATGACAATAATGTATAAATTAAAAATCACATACCTGTCCAACTCTAACCAGTAAAGGTTCAAGCCAACCAACATTACATTCGCAATGACTATCAAGAAATGTGAGCACTGGCCCGATGGCCGCATCGGCGCCCCTGACCCGCGATCTGACTAAACCTTCTCTTTTGTCATTCCTAATGATGCGAACCTTTTGTATTTTGGAGAGCTCTGACCCATCGGAAGGGTTATCACTAAAATCGTCGACTAAAATGATTTCTTTGATTAAATGTTCGGGACTTCTATTGAGAACCGACACAACTGTACGAAGAAGTGTAGAGCGGGCCTCGTTGTGAAATGTTATGATAACACTGGTTGGGAACAGTAGTTTTTGGTCATATTCTTTGTACTGACATTTATAGCTGCGAGAGTCGGGTATCTATGTGAATGTCATACAATTAAATGAGTTAATAAAATATAAATTCAAATCTATGTTTCAACTAACGTCTCTATTGCTGGGCAACCGATCACTGGCTAATTGGTTAAATTTGTTGCGCGCGTAAACATCTGAGTTGGGCGATACGGCCCCTCGAGATACATAACTAAAATATATTCAAATTTTAAATCCTAAATCGGATGTCAATTGTATATAACTAACTCTTTTTCATTAAAGTATTTCCAAAAGATTTGATTCTCAATCCTATTGGCCAATGAGCTGGAAGTCAATGATATCGACGGTTGGACCACATAATCGTCTTTAAGTCTTAGGGCTTTATTTTCCTTATATTTTGTCAAAAATAAAAAATTCCTTTATTTTAGAAACAAATCCATCAAAACATTAAAATAAAAGCATAAAAGTCTGTCAGAAAAAAAAGTTTTGCGATTCATAATGACGTGAAAGAGGAGCTACAGAACCAAAACAAAGTTGTTTTCATTTAATTATAAAAACCC
The DNA here is from genome assembly GCA_034695265.1 of Dissorhina ornata. NCBI lineage: Eukaryota > Metazoa > Arthropoda > Arachnida > Sarcoptiformes > Oppiidae > Dissorhina > Dissorhina ornata. The sequence goes on along the minus strand of JAQIWK010000540.1, from coordinate 7,506 downwards.
ATAGAAAACTAGTTTTTTCAAAAGTAGTAATGCTTTTTTAAGTGTTAAAAATCAAGACTAGACTTCAAATAATAAAAATAGTGTTTTATAACTGCAATATTTGTTTTGGTGAACGACTGGCTGCACAACACATGTGACGGTAAATCCTGAAGAGTTCGTCAAACTCTTACTGAAATATATAAACATAAGGTTTTTGAAGCGCGAAATGAATTACATATTTGTTAATAACCGACAGATTTTTCTGTTATTTAATGACAACTAATTGTTTGGAAATAGTTTTACGCTATTATTATAAATTGCTTTTATGTGCAAACATTTGCATTTCAATTTTTAAAACACAGGTTTTTACTAAAAAATATATATTTCTGAATAAACTAATTCAGAGTTGTATTCAGATGTTTGACATTGTAATTGAAGCCATCAATTTGAATGCATTTAATAATCATAATTTTTATTTATAAAAAAAACTTATTTAGCAGTCATTGTCAGGGATACCGACTAAAAAATTGTCTCAAAACTATTTGCATTATATTTATATAACTGTCTAATCATTTGCCTTAATTTAATACAAATAAAATTGCATTTGTTTTACACTAACATTATGTAGTATTAGACGATTCGTGAGATTTATGTCCAAAAAATAAAAATATAAAACATTTTAATAATAAGACATTTGTTTGACAATAAGATTTTTGGTTTATGTAATGTGAGACACTATTAGCGGTAATGATATCATATCAATGATATGGTTTGCATTGAAAACTATGGAAATCTAATGATTAGGAAATCAATTGAAACTAAAGACTTGTTTTTGAAGTGAAGATTCACTGAAGAATCGGTTCAAATAGTAATGTATTGAATTGAGTGCCAAAACTCAAACATAACTAACATTTAATTGCATTCATTTGTGAACAATATTTAACGCATTCATGACTTTTTCACATCAATTATACACACATTTAGTGATTGCTATTAATATATCGTTCAATAAATAAATCAAAATAAATGGTTAATCAATATATCAATGCATTTCATATAGAGATTAACTGCCGATAAGGGATTAATTGACAAACAGTTAGATTATAATTAAATTGATTAATAGTTTAAATGAATAAATACCTGACTATTATTGTTGTTTGCATTGAAATGTGAATTAAATTTAATTAATGAAATCAAAGCGATCAACAAAATGGGTATTAGTATCAGGTATTTGACTCGTCTTAACACATATCCCCTCATTATTATCGGTATATCTTTTCGGTCCAATTGATGTCCAATTTTTAACTGCAAATTGTGACCAAATTATGTCCACAAATATCACCACTCATTGAATCACAAATACATTTAACCAAAAGTGATGTTAAGATCAATAATATGGTAATTATTGAGTTAACTGTTAATACACACCGAAAAACACAATACAATGTTAATAACTAGGCTTTGGATCCAAATTAATAAGTATTTGTGAAATACAAACAATTAATACATTTTGCTTTACATATTCATGTGATGTTGAGTTGCTTTTCAACAAAACATATCTTAAAAAACAAATAAAAACAATGAAATGAAATGAAAACTTGAATTAATAAATAATGAATACAATGAATGACTGAATTGAATGAATGTTTGCCATTGAATAACACTGTTTATCAATGTATTGACTGACTGTCAGCTGATATTGTATTGAAAACTCTATGTCTGTGTTATGTGTCGATTAAATAGTGAATAGCCTTTCACTACAAACACATGTCACGTAAAGTAATGCCTAAAACTGGTCTCTCATTCCCAACCAAATACAATGCACTGAAAGCTATTTGCCATTCATTTGCCATACATTTGCCTACAATTGAGTCTCCAATATAACTGTGCGTTTGGAACACAGACACAGAGGAGGAGTCACTCATCCCATTGCATAACATATACCATACCTTCACATCACATCACATCTGCAATGCTTCGCTTTACACACACTTTAAAACTCATTATTCAAATGAATACAACTTTTTTTAATCACAAGTTTTTGTTTAAATTAATTTTATTATTATTATTCAATTATTATTCAAATCATTTAATCGTTTTCTATATAATTATCTATATTTACAATATAATTATGACTTAAATTAGTTAGTTATTTGTTAAATATATTTATATTACAATTCGTGTCATTCATTATTAATACAATTGGTTTCATTAATTTAAATTTTATTTTAATTAATAAATTATTAATATTTAAATTGCATTTATATTTCAATCAACATTTAAGACAAGTATTACAATGTGTTTTGTATTATCGTTTAAAAAGTGACTAATATTTGCAAAAAATGGTATATAAATGAAGAAATTGAGTTATCGTTAAGATATCTCAACACTTAATGACTGATCCATAGCTGGCTCTGACTCTTCGTCGATGCCTGTCGTCAGAAGCGATCGTTTGATTGGCGACGACATGACATCCAAACTGTTAGCCATTCTAAGCTTAACCTGATCTATAGTGTCCAACAGGTTCTTCGAGTTAATCACAAGAATATGCGCCGACTCTAGCATTGCTTTCCTATATTCACCTGTAGTTTGACAAACAAATCAAATATTAATTTGTTTTAAATAGTTATCCAATAAATTTAAAGCTCACTTTCAACTGTAGTTTGACTGTATTGTTGCGCTAATTTCATGGCCTGCACTAAACCGGCCATATCTTTGCTCAATACTTTATGAGTCATTTTAATCTCCCGGTGCGACCAAATAGGCAGCGCTGGAAATAGTTCGTCAACGCTGGCTAACAGACCCCTCAACTCTAAGCCAACAGTCTTTACAATAATAAAAAAAAAGTATAAAACAAATGATTAGTTTTGACAAAAAATAAAGTTGTTTTTCAACAAAAACAAAACATTTGAATAAATGAAGTAAAGGTTCATTACCTTAACGTAATCAAGGTAATTATCGACTCGAGCCTCCTGTACCACTTGCAATAGATATCTGACAGCATTGACCACATTCATGGTGTAGTGATAGACCTCATCGTGAGTCCTATCGATATCGGCGGTGATTGGTGGCGGCGGTGAGGCATCGAGATGTCCGGACGATGAGTTGGAAATACTACTTAATGTACTCAAAGTGCTTGAAATGTTGGTCCCGTTTTGATGCAATAGCTTGGAATGATTCATTGGCACACCTTTTGAATACATAACACAAAAACATTTGTTGTATTAATCCATTACCGAAACAAGTGTTGCGTTAAAAAGCACTAAATTATAGCAAATTATAGAGAGAAACGGGTTCTCACTGTATTCGACAACCGGATTAATTGGCGAACTTCTCCTCTGCTGTTCACTACTGTTGTTATAATTAGTATTATTATTGTTGTTGTGTTCAACGGAATCACATAAAGATAATCGTTTGACTGAAGCCAGTAATTGTCTTTCTTCGTGAGCCAACCATTTCGAGTCTTCTTCTGAATCACGTTTCTGTTGTTTTAGTCTTAATTCGAGTAATTGTTTGTCTAACTCTGCCTTTTCGGCCAATTCCTGATTGCCATTCAAACAAATATTGCAATTAATTGACAGATAAAGGCAAATAAATTCACACAAAATTATATTTCAAATAATAAATAATAATTTCAAATAAAAACCATAAAACAAACCAAAACTATAAAAATTCAAATAAAATAAAACCAAAAGTTTTGAAATAAACCAAAAACCAACAAAAAAAAGTTTACAAAATAAAATTGAACCAAAAAGTCATGCAAAACAATATAAAGAAAACGAAAAGTTGAGTCAATGATCACCTGTGCTTCTGAGGCAGAGGTAGAACTGGAAGAAGATTGAGTATTGGATGCGGAAAAGAGAACTGATGGCTCTTTTTTGACTGTTTTGGTTGGAATGCTCTGCACCTGAAAATGTAATGCAAATTATGCGACCAATTCATCCCAAACACCGCAAACCATTCATTCAGATAACACAATCACAGCATTTGATTCAAAATTAAATAAATAAATTTTATCTTAATTTCAAATCAATTTATAAAATCATACGTCAAAAAAGTTTGCCAATAAATCAATGTACAATTAATGACTATAAATATTATATAAGACTCAAACCAATCATCATTTGATATATTTATTACTAATAACAAGGATTTAATCACTCAATCAATTAAAAAATAAATTTTTTGATTATTTTAAATCGCGTTTTAAGATATATTATATAAATTTTGTATTAATTAGAGCCCACTTGTGAAGGGATGGCAAAAAAAAAACCCACACATTAACTCATTATATCCATTAATATAGCTTTTAATTCAAACGCCGAGTCGTTTACGAGTTCATTGACAATGAATTGTTAGTTTTAATTCATCCGATAACTCAATGTAACAAAAAATATAAATATATAAAAACGACTCAAACAAGAAAAATTAAAATAATATATTTGTAATTAAGTTATATAAATAAATAAAAAACTTTATAAATATTTAATTTATAACTATTTTTAAATTTTTATTTGCTTGCTTTACTATATTTAGATTTAAAAATTAAAATCTTTAAAATAAATATTAAAATAAATGTTAAAATACTATTTATTTTCCAATAATATCAAACATTAAGTTAAACCCATTTGAATATTAATTCAAAAATTGAGTTCAATTTATAGTTTATTTAAATTATTCACTAACTGTGTTATAAAAACAATACCAATTCTTAGCAAAATATATAAATTTTAAAATAAATATTTATAATCAAAATTGTTAAGTATTTTTAAATTACAATGCATTTAATACAACATCATTCAAAGTTATAAACTGTAACTTATAGTAAAGTTAATGAAAATTGTTATCAAATGTCAAAGTCATTCAAATATAAATTCTTAAAAATCAAGTTAAGAATTATTGTAGAATAATGCAGATCATTCTCATGTTTAGTTAACAACTTAAATACAATCATTTAAATTGTTAATGAATTAGCAAAAAGTTTAAGTAAAATAGTAAAAAATTACCGCAAATGTATTGGATGGCGATGCGGGTGCGTTATAAGCCCAGGCAGAAGGTAAGAGATGAGCATTTTCTGTCATCAATTGGGCCAAAACCTATTAATAGAGTTAATTTTATAGATTAAAGTCGCTTTCAATGCTATGTAAATAGAAAACAAAACAAAATAAAAAATGATTTATTTTGTCGTAAAATTAATTTTTTATTTTCTAAACATTTTTTTCAATCAAAAAGGATTAACTGTATGTGTGTTCTGACAATTTGGCACTCAATACAGTATTGCATACGAAAAGCCACTTTAATTGTTAAAAAGACTTAACTTAAAAGTTATTAATATGTTGTAAATTTAGTCATTTAATGGATAATTTAAAATAGACATTAAATAAAAATTTCATGTTTTATAATTGAATGTGCTATTAAAACAAGTTATTTAATTTGAATTAAAAATTATAAAAATTATTGGCAACTATTTCTTTATTTAAAAAAAATTCTAAACTAAAAAGCAAACCTAAAATTAAGTCTTATGTTACATATTTATTACTCAATAATAAAAAAAATAATTTGATAAAACTTGTAGTTATTCTATAATTTTTTGGCTCAAAATACATTAAACGACTTAAAATTTATTGATGTTTCATAAAATCTCAATAAAATTGTTAATAATTATCATATAAATCACGTGAATATGAATGTATTTATCAGTTAATGGCTTAAATAGTTTGAGTGAAATGAACTCATTTGTAAATAATTAACTTATTTTCATTTAATGCATAATTGCTTAAGAAATATTCAAATTATATTAGAAATTCATAAATAATTGCAATTTGTGTTAATTAAAACATAATTTTTTGGGTTACAGTTAATAATGTAATGAATAACTAAATTATCTCAAATGGAAATCAAAACTAGTACTCAAATGAGTCACTGAAAACAAGTCTTGAAAACGAGTGGACAGGGAGTGTATCTTATAAAATGCATTATTTAATTAAAATGTATATAAATTAATTATACAAATTAAATATAAAAATATGACATTCAATGAGACAGACATACCTCAGGATTGTTCGCAACTATATAAGCGTCAACCGATTGAGTCAAATCGGAAGAGTAACTCTCGACTAAATGTCGCGACGGTTTAGGCGGTGCCTCTTCAGAGCCGGACGAACTCCAAGAGAGGGATTGATGGTCTCGTTTGTTGTGCTCTAATTGAGTTTTTTCTTCTAAATACACTTCATATAACAATTGTTTAATATTTTTAAAACAAGGCCTCTTCGAGGGCTCGTATGACCAGCATTGAGACATTAGACTGTAAAGTCTTGGCGGACAATTGATTGGCAGCGGTAGTCGCTCTCCATTTTCAATCTTTCCGATCACATCATTGTTTTTGACGCCTTGAAATGGTTTTGTGCCTAACATTAATATCTCCCATAAACACACGGCAAACATCCATACATCAGATGATGTGGTAAAGCGTCGAAAGTTAATGGATTCGGGAGCCATCCATTTGATCTGTTTATCAATTAAATTCAAATTACAAATATAGCCAAATATAACCAAATATAATAAACCATAAATTACCGGTAGTTTGCCTTTACTGGCTCTATAGTAGCACTGGTCATCTACCCATCGAGAGAGACCAAAATCAGCTAATTTGACACAACTGTGCGACGAGACGAGTACATTACGAGCGGCAATATCGCGATGAACAAAATTTTTGCTCTCTAAATAAGACAACGCTGTACTCAATTGATAGGCGTAGAGCACAAGAGTAGCCAAATCGAGACGAAGTTTATTGTTTTGTAGAAAAGCCCGCATCTCTCCGTGTTTGGCCAACTCCATCACTATCCAAATGGGTGAATCTGAACAGACCCCGATCAGTTTAATGATGTGTGGATGCTCAAACTGTTGCATTATGTAAGCCTCTTCTAGAAACTTATTACCAATTTGTCCCTCGCTTTCAATTTTACACGTCTTGATAGCGACGGCTATGATTTGGTCGTCTTTTGTGCGATACGAGCCCTTATATACATCACCAAACTGACCCTCACCAATTATATCATCCAGGGTAAGCCGTGACCGACACAACTCATAGTCTTTGCCGGCGGGCGTCGAGTAATCGTCATCGTCGTCGGCAATCTCTTCGTAATCTTTATCACCATTTTTAGTCGTTATACGATTTTCTTGATTTTGATTTACTTTTTCTAATTTAATAATTTTTGCCGAACACAAACCGCCGCCCAACGGATCACTGACAGCCACTTCTTGTCCTACTTTCCACTTGCATTCGGGATCATTAGTGGTCAATGTAATGGCTGCCGTATCGGTGGCTAATGTTATAGTAGTCAAGTTACTAAGAGGTGTAGTAGTAGTAGTAGTAGTAGTAATAGTAGCTGTTGTGGTGATAGCAGTTATTGGTGGTGTAGGTGTTGTAGGAGCTGTGGTGGTGGTTGAAGACGACTTTTCGGATGAGTTTTGTGTTGAACTGTTTTGTGAATTGTTTTTATGACTTTTAGTTACATTAAATAATTG
>JAQIWK010000539.1:0-15357 GCA_034695265.1 Dissorhina ornata | reverse complement strand
TCACGTGTGTTGTATGGGATGTCGGACTCAACACTGGTTTGAATGTATGGTTTGCATTGAATGAGTGAATTGTGAATGCATTGAATGAATGAACGATCGTTTGCTTTGAATGAATAATACAAACAATGAAAATAAATAGCAATTGAATTGATTTTGAATTAAAAATACAATTAATTTCATAAGTGCTTTGATTGGCGGCCACTGATCTGATCCACACAAATGGGTGTATATCTGTCGACACCGAACACCGAGTTGGAGGCAGAGGACGGCCGCACCTCACGGCTCGTGTTCGGCGCCGCCTCTATGCAGGGCTGGCGTACCGGACAAGAGGTTAGCCATCGATGTGGTCATCACTGACCCATTGATTGATAACTAATTATTTTGTTTTGTGTCTTAAAGGACGCTCACATCGCTCTCGTCGACTACGACACCGACACATCACTGTTTGGTGTGTTTGATGGTCACGGGGGCCAAGAAGTGGCCAAATACTGCGCCCAACACTTGCCGGCGTTCATCAAGTCGTTGAAGTCATACCAAACAAATGAATTGACGGAATGTCTGGAAAAGGCATTCCTCGAGTTTGACGCCACACTCATCACACCGGATGTGATTCGAGAGCTGAAGATATTGGCCGGAACTCAAGAGTTGGACGAAGACGACAACAATACCGAGGATGAGATTAATGAAGCCATACTATTACGCGAAGAGGCAGACCTTCCCATCACTGAATTAATGGCCCGATATAACAATACATCGCCCGTTACTCCGGCCGTCGATTCGGAGTGCAGTTCGAGTTCTACCGATAAACTACAGTCTCTTCCGTCACATATGAGAAGCGAAATGCAAAACAAATCGAAACCCATTTCACCGTTTCTTAGGGCGAAGAGGTTTGCCATTCAAGACAATCAGAATGAAGAGTGCAGTTCGTCGACCGCCACACCGTCGGCGACGGCCATCTCTGACTCGTCTAACATGACGTCACAGCCCGACAGTACCGACTCTAACAATAAAGTAGATTCGGAAGCAAATGACCAAAACGTTAACGATTCCAATGAATCCAAAGAGTTGAGTGACAAGAATGGAGACATTAAACCAACTAATAATGGCTCGGACTGTGAGCCCACTAGTTCTATATGCGATGGTGTGTCTAATGACAATAAAGACAATGATTGTGACATTAGTTCCAAGACTTGTGACAACGATAACAATTGCGAAGCCATCTGTACTGAAGACTCTTCAGTGCCGTACAAAGGAAAGGGTAAACACAAGAAGATAGTTACGCCTAAAAAGGATGAGTCGAGTGTTAAGCCAGACAGCAGTGAAGAGAACGATAAACCTATTTATGAGAACTTCTTACAAGACTTTGACGGTTCAGAAGAGGACAGCGAAGACGAGGAAGACTTTAAAGGGAAAGAAGAATCTTCTGATGACGAAGAAGACGACACTTCTGAAGAAGAATCCGATGAGGAGTCAGAGGAAGAGGATGACGAAGAAGAAGAAGAAATGGAGTCAGCGGTAGCTTCGTATGAGAAACCAGGATATGACAGCGGATGTACGGCTGTTGTAGCTCTTTTGAAAGGCAATCAGCTATTTGTTGCCAATGCCGGCGACTCCCGTTGTGTTGTGTCCCGAAACGGTCGGGCGATTGAGATGTCTATTGATCACAAGCCGGAAGACGAGTTGGAACGAAATCGGGTCGAAAAGGCCGGCGGGAAAGTCACTCAAGACGGCCGCGTTAACGGCGGACTTAATCTCTCGCGCGCTATTGGAGACCATTCCTACAAAACCAACAAAAGTGTCTCCGATAGGGAACAGATGATTACCGCTTTGCCAGACGTCAAGTCATTAGATATTGGATCAGATGATCACTTTATGGTGATCGCATGCGACGGCATTTGGTACTTGTTTTATATATTATTATTATATTTGTTATTTTTTTGACAACAATTATTGTTTTATTAATAGGAATTCAATGACATCTCAACAGGTGATAGATTTTGTGAGTAAACGCATCACTAAAACAGATAAATTGTCATCAGTTTGTGATGAAGTAAGTGAATGTCAACCAAAATACATGTATTAGTAAAACATAATTGACGTATAAATTGTTTGTTTTAGTTGTTCCGGACGTGTTTGGCGCCCAACACTCACGGGGACGGAACCGGCTGTGACAACATGACTGCAGTGATCGTCCAGTTTTTGAACATCAGTTCTAAACGCAAGTTAGACAACGAAGACCTAAACCACTCCTTAAGTGATGATAAGTGTGCGTCGAGTGATGGACCAGAAAACAAGAAAATCAAAACCAACGACGACTTAAGCGCCGATCAAAGTTCGGTCACCGAAAGCGGTGCCAGCGTTTGAAATGAAGAAATGGTTTTCTAGTTTTGTTTTTTGGGTATAAAAATATCATTTGACTTTTTTTTAAACAAAATGTTTTTCACTTAAATAATTGTATTGTCATTTTAAATATTACTGTAATTTTTTTCATTCATTAATGAAAACAAAACCAACGCTTTTTTGAAATATTAATTGAATACGAAATCAATTCATTTTCTAATAAATCAACAAAATAGTTGAATTCAAATCATTTATAAATAAGAATTGAGTATTTATTTGAATACGAGTTTTAGTTTAATTGGTTTTTTAAACCAATTTAAAAGTTTGCTTTAAAAATATATATCAATAGTGACTGAAATTATATAAACTATAGGAGTATATGGAAGTTAAATATACTTTAGGAGTGAATTGTATAATTGAATATAAATTGTATGATATGTTTGGGCTATTGATCCATTTGTTGCTGCTGTTGATGTCTGAGCTCTTCCATCATCAAGATGTGGTCGTTTTCCATCATTTGTCGCACATCTGATAATTGACTCAAAACTCGTCGACGAAATTGGACTTCTGTTTGACGAAATCATTCAATTAATAATCATATTATCAATCATTTAAATTTTAAATCATACCTTCGGTTTTATCATCGTTTGGCTCGTCATCACTGGACGCTGGCTCGGAGTTGGCGCTAAAATACTGTCCGGAATTGAGATCAGGTTTGCTGTTAGCGCTGGTTGTAGCGGAAGGTTGCGATGATTTCATTGATCGATTCATCGCTGAAACCAGCGATCGGGAAACGGGAGCTTTGGATCGATTAATCACTGGAGACCCGTTGGCAGTTAAGTGTTTTTCATTCACATGCATATAAGTGGGACTTCTTAACAAAGGCGATGCGGGAATGGCCATCATATCTCTCGAATGTCTGCTGTTGTCATGTTTGACAGGAGAACGTTCAGTCAACTTCTGGCGAAGAAGTTTTTTTTCAGTTTCAAACTCACGCAACAGTTTGAGTCTCTGTATATCCAATTTGAGGTCTTCCTCCTCATCTTCAAGTTTGATTCGTCGTTTTTCTTCGTCTTTCATCTTTTGCTTCTCTTCGCACTGTTTTCTAAGTTCTTCGCTATATTTCTGTGCTTTCAATCGACTTGAATGAGACGCCAATAGACGACTTCTGGGTGTTATGTAGTCGTCATTAAACTTATTGTTGGAACAGTAAAACTGACCCACAATTGGTACCGAATAACCATTTTGAAGGCCTTCTTCAATATCCAAATCTGGATCAATATCCATGTCTTCCAATCCATTCACTTCTCTTCGTTTTTGTTCTTCGATTCGCTTCTTATTCAACAAATCCTTATAATTAGTTTCAAACCTTATCTCTCTTTTGTATCTCTTCTTTTGAATATCCGATTCGTTTCTTGATTTCTATTTAATACACCAAAAAAAACATTAAAACGAAACCAAAATAAGTAATTAAATAATTTAAATAATTGAATACTTGTTGCAAAAAGTCTTGATAGTCTTGACGGCGTTCCTCACCCAGTTGTCGCCGTTTTGAATCTTCATACTTCTTGGACGGCATCCATCCAAACAAGTCTTGCACGTCTTCCAACTGTTTTTTCATATAGTTTTTTTTAATTAATACATTTTATATGAAACTAAAACCCTTTTTAAATCTTACCATCAAATCAGCCGAATCTCCCGATTCTTTAGGTAAAGTTTTGACAACTTTTTCTCCATTTGTTTTGCTAGACTTTTGCTGTTTTTGTTGTAACTAATAGCCAAACAATTTATATAAATTGTGTCATTTAATGAGTTTTTATTATCATTTTGATAATTGAAATTAAATATAAGATGTCATGCGATCATACAATTTAGAAACATTGTATAATAAACAGTGTATATAACTGTCATTACATTAATTCACAAACCAATCGATACAAAAAAATAACATTGAAATCGATTTCAGATATTATTTCTTAACAAACATGTGAGCACTTCGTAAGTCTCGCATCGATTATATCATTAGTTTCTTATATCATACATACAATTGTATTGTTTTTTATTTAGTTTTCATAAACTATTTGCGGCTAAAACTTGTCTAATATAACACTATTTGTATCATTTAATTCATTATAATATAATGATTATATTGTATCAATGAGTGCTTTTCAAAACCAATTAATGATTTTATGTTTAAATTGTTTAATAGTTTATTAATAACCTATCAATTTAATAAAATCAATTTATACACTTCAATAGACAATGCATCACATAATTATGGCATATGTTTAAAATCTCCTATAATATACAGGTAATGATTATAAAAAAGCTTATATTAAAGCACCGGTAATAACAATTGATCGCAACTTGACATTCAATAAGTTATAAAATAATAATTAATCCAAACTTTATAGTGTTTTATTTGATCTTAAATTAACATAATATTTGTAATAAAAACTTTATTTAAGACTTAAAAAACATACTTTCCCATAACTTTATACTCAAATATTATGACATTTACGGCAATTTATAGTTTTTTTTAAATCATTCAATCGTTGAATATATATTTTATTATTAAACAATTGAAACAATCAATTGGTCCTTAAAAATGAACAAAACAAACAAATATATGAAGTCATTGACTGATTATGACAACCAATTTATCAATCATTTGAATACTGAATGTTGGGATCAACTAAACTAAATTTGTCTGTCAAAAAAGTTTATGATTATATGTGGGCTAAGCCGCCAAACCATAACATCATGTTTGCATAACCGGTACATAACTTAACGTCTAATTTAATATTTGACTATTAGTTTATTTAATGATTGACAACGGGTTTGGCCACAAGAAAAAAAAGTATTAATTGAATATCACTAGGAGTGACAGCATCACCATAACTGGTTCACATTTAGACAATGTTTGACATAACATACGGCTAATGCATTGCATTGTAATAGAAATCAATGGCAAAAAAAATTAGACAAAAAAACAAAACAAAAAATAGACAAAAAAATTTTGATCACAAAATGAATGCATTTTTTGTGCAAACAATTGATTGAAACGCTTGACTAGTCATCAGTGGTTGAGTAGTCATCGCAACAACTGATCCATTAGTGACATTAATTTATTGATCAAAAATAGTGTCTATAATGTAGTCATCATTATTACCGAAGTGTTGTCGGCGAGGGTGGCCGCGGCTGAGCTGATCACCACATCTCGTCCGTCAATTGAATCCAAAAAGTGATGCAAACTTTGGATCCGTTTTCGGCGACTTTTAATCAAATGGTTTTGTTTAGCAATAAAATCAATGATTGAACACATGTTTGGCTTTAAATTAAATTTATAAAAATCACATTAAATAATCATATTTTACAGTAAACTTGAATTAAAATTTTTAATTTACAAATCAAATGCATTTCAAATTGAAATTTTCAAATGAAATGTAAAATCAAAACAAAAAACATTTGAAAAAATTGTCGCATTTTTCAAAAAATTAGCCCAAATTTTGAACCAAAAAAGTCGATACAAAGCGCCGACTATTAGATGGTTTGGTAAACAAACCAATTGTTTGTGTTTTTTGTTTTGTAAGCATTGATTGTGTGAAGAGTTGATCCAAACAATTGATCCAAAAGATGGGCAAAAAACAGCACCAAAAGGATAAGCTATACCTGACGTGCACTGAATGGCAGACGATATACGGCGGGCGGACAGCCCTTCAAAATCTGTTGGACGCGACCGCTGACCATCAGTTCCGACGCTTACCGCTTGATCATTGCTCGCTAAGTCTCCAGCCCTTCACTCATCCGTATTGTAACCAAAATGGGGTGATCTATGACTTGCAGAGTATTGTCCCGTTTGTCCAGAAGTTTGGTATTGATCCGTACGACGGGTCCAAACTTGAGATGAAATCTTTGGTGAAACTGAATTTTCATGAAGACAATGATGGTCACAGACACTGTCCCGTACTATACAAAGTCTTCACCCAAAACTCACACATTGTTACCATCAGAACCACTGGTAATGTGTTTTCTTACGAAGCCGTCGAAGAACTTAATCTTAAGGCTAAACACATGAAAGACTTGTTGACTGACGAGCCGTTCACCAAAAAAGACATAATTGTATTACAAAACCCTAAAGACATCTCAAAGTTTAATGTCTGCGACTTTTATCACATAAAACATCAGTTGAAACTGGAAGACGAGGATCAGTCGGATTCAAAACATAATTTAAGAAATATTAATAACGAGACCAGAGATACACTTAAAGAGTTGAGTGAATTGGAGGCCAATAAAGACAAGACGAAAGAGACGGCCAAAGAGTCGAAGAAAGAGGCAGTCAAAGCAGATGCAGTCAATTCTGCCCATTATTCGACGGGTGCGGTGGCTGCGGCCTCGACCAGCACTTGTATGGACCCGATCTGTTCAAAGTTAGAGCCGGCAGTTCTCGACGAAGACTTTATAAAGTACTCGAAGGTGAAGAAGAAGGGTTACGTGCGAATGGTGACAAATCTGGGCAATTTAAATCTTGAATTATATTGCGATCAAACGCCCAAAACGTGTCATAACTTTCTAACACTTTGTAAAACTGATTATTACGTCAATTGTATTTTTCATCGTTTAATTAAAAACTTTATGATCCAATCGGGAGATCCGACCGGAACGGGAAAGGGAGGCGAATCTGCTTTTGGCAAACCATTTGAAGACGAAATAAAGCCTCAATTTAGTCACGAGGGAAGGGGTGTGTTAAGTATGGCCAACTCTGGCCCAAACAGTAATAAATCACAATTCTTCATAACATTCCGCTCGTGTAAGCATTTGGACAAAAAACATACCATTTTTGGTCGAGTGGTCGGAGGTCTTGAGGTTTTAGATAAAATGGAAAGAATTAAGACCAACGATAAGGACCAACCGTTAGAAGAGATCAAAATTCTGCGAACAGCTATTTTTGTGGATCCGTTTCAGGAAATTGGAGACCAAATGAAACAACAAAGAGATGACATACAGAAAGAGGAAGACGAGAAAAAGGATAGAGAAATATCAAAGAGAAAGACTGAGATGAAAGTGCATCGGTCAGGGATCGGCTCTTTCATCGATTTAAATGCTTTAAAGAAAACTGATTTGTCGGACAATACCAGCGAGTCTTCAGCGCCCAAAAAGAAGAAACCCTCCACTGAGAGCGCCGGCAAACCCGTAGGATTTGGTAATTTTAACAATTGGTAACTCATGTCATATACATTTTAAACTGTTATACAGGTATAACTTATACCCGTATTGTTATTATAATAACTAAACTAGAAATCCATTTTCATATTATTATTACATAATATTAAACTTATATTTACTGTATATTTACCGTATTATGTATATCTTAAATAACTTAATAAATACAATAATAAAAAGGCTGAACAATAAAATCCAGTTCTGAGCAAATGTTATGATTTATTATATATACGATGTCCTGCGGCTATCATTTTTAGTTGTTGTTGTATTAGTGGTTATGTTGTTATGTTTGCCCAATACGTTGGGCCTATTGTTGGGCACAAGAATTGGCCGTTCGTTCAACCGATTAGAGTGAGAGAAGGGGTCAATGAATGAGAGCTAAAGTGCACCGATTTTTTGTTGTTTTCTTACAACAAACCATCGCTTCGTCCTATCATTTGCTATATACCTATTAAAAGACTGATTTTCAAGATCACAGGTATATTGTAAACCAGTTGTTGTCGCTGTTGTTCTTGTTTTTGACTTATTTTTTGAAAAACATTTCTTAAAGTAAGTTATCTTTCAAATTCAGTTCAAGTGCTATACTTTAAGACATTGTGTTTCAATTTAGTTATTGTAAGTTTTATAACTTTTGACACAAACTATTTTTTCATAAATAAATTTTTAAAGTTTTTATGAAAACTTGAATTTTTCTTAAATAAGCAATCATTTCTTTAAATAATTGAAAATTTTCAAAAAAAAGTTATTTTTTCTTCATATTTTTGTTTTCAAACTAATCGGACCGTAAGATTTGATTTAATAAAAAACCACACGATATGCTTAATAATTGTATAAATTATGTAATCTATTGTTCAACTAATTAAACACAATTTAATATTCAAATAAATAACAAAGTGATTTGCTTTTGTTTGTTTAATTTATAATTAATTTGTAGTTAACTATTAATTAAAACCATGAGTTACGACGACTTAGATCTGGCTATAAAGGTAAGCATAAATACCATAAATCATATTTTATTAATCTTAAAATTAAACAAATAGAAAATATCTGTAAATATTTTAATTAATATGAATTTAAATTATATAAATTTATTTAATAAATTATTATATATGTACTTTTTAAATTAGTAATAGTAAATAATTTATAAATTATTTTATTATTTCAAAAAAAGCAACGAGTTAACTGTCAACCAACAAGTTATAACTCACACTACTTTATATAGCCATTCAAACACTGTCTTATTTGTAATTACAGTTTATATTTTTATTTAATTAAAAATTAAGTCAATTATAAAAAAAATTTTAATTTAAAATTTATAAAATTCAATTTTATATTTATCTTGTTGGTTTTATATATATAAATCAGTTATAATTACCCTTATAATTAATTAATAATATTTATAACAGTAAATATTTAGTGATTTTAAAAAGTTTACCAAAACTTTTAAATTAAAACTTTAAAAGTTTTAATGATTGACAAATTTTATGAACTATAAAAAATCTTAATGCACTGTAACAATTTTACTGATTTTATAAAGTTAATTTTTGTAATTTTTACCCAGTAATATAACATTCAATCTATATTTTAATTATTTTGCTAATAACTATTTTATTGAAAAATCATGATACAAAATCATGTGCCCTATTGTATAACAAAAAACTAGTTTTTTTTAATCATTGGTTAGTTTATTATTTGATTAGTTTATTGTTACTAAAAATAAGTCCAACAATTACTTAATGATGAACATGTCCTAAATGGCATTTGCATATTATATGTGATTATATTTTAAATAAAAATTATAAAAATAACATTGCTTGCTAATCTTTTAAAATAATTTGGTAATGATTTGAATTTGAATTATTACTATATATTTAGTTAGTATTTTGTATTTTATTCCCAAAACTAAATGAAAAATTATATCAAACTCAGCAAAATTAGTCAAAATTATATCAGACTTAGATTAAATTACAGATTATTAATGCTCTCATAATTTGACAAATTAATTTTAATTCAAAAAAATCTAATACTAGTTTTATTATGAAAACAAAATAAAACCTAATTTACAAATCAAAACTTATAAACAGATAGTAATCGTCGGCAATGGTGTGGTGGGGAAGAGTTCAATGATTCAAAGATTCTGTAGAGGAATCTTCACCAATGAATACAAGAAAACACTTGGAGTAGACTTTATGGAGAGAATGATACGGTATATATATATTTGTGCTTGATCATTTGATAAACTTGGTCATAATTAAATACAAATATTTACAATGATTTAAATAATTTAGTGTCAAATCGGAAAATATCAGATTAATGCTATGGGACACTGCCGGTATGTGTTTAAATAGTTTAATTAAATAATATTATATTTACATTAAATTTACTTTAATTATTCACCTAATGGTGTGAATCATCTCACAGGTCAAGAGGAATTTGATGCAATTACTAAAGCATATTATAGAGGTTTGTATTATTTGTTTTATTGTTTTATAATTTAATTGCAAAATAATATACACAATTATAATACAATTCAAACCCAATTGATATGAATTGATATAAATTTGGTTATATTTTAGGAGCAAATGCTTGTGTAATAGTATTTTCGACGACAGACAGGCAATCATTTTTAAGTATAGAAAAGTGGAAAAAGAAAGTAGAGTTTGAATGCGGAGACATCCCTATGGCTATCGTTCACAATAAGATTGATTTGTCTCATCAAAGTGTGGTCAGCCGTGAAGAAGTTGATTGTCTAGTGAGGAAACATCACTGGAAACTATTCAGAACTTCGGTTAAGGATAATATAAACGTTGAAAACGGTAAATGAATTTATGGTTTGAATATATTTCAAATCAACAAAAAAAACATATAAAATATAAGAATAAGTTTGTATAACAAGTAATGATTTGTTTGCTATAGTCTTTCACTTCCTCGCCGAGTCGTACATCAATTCAATTAACGATGATTACAATGAAGAACCTGTTTATAGCTCTTCTAACCAATCCTTTTATAATAATAATAATAATATCTCAAACATAATGCCCACAAATACAGGTCACACATCATTTGCCATAAGTAACTAAACTTTTTTTTCAAGTCAAGTGATTATAACATGTAATAAAAATTGGGATTTTTATTGTTTTATAAAAATAGATCCACTCTTTCGACAAAGAATCGGACCATTTATACCACAATATAGACAACACAACAGTAAAAGGTATCAATTGGGCTATAATTATCTCAACAATGGTATGGGTTTACAAACGTATGGAAGTAATGGAGGGTTCAGTCATTACCGATATAATGGTAAATATAATGGACTACCGATGCGGCGACAGACCAGCTCTTCCATAGTCCTACATAGACCTCAATCACAATACGAACAGCTCTTATCCAAACATTCACTTCATAATTACCGCAACACTTATCACAATAATAGCTCTCATTTGTACCATAAAAAGTCATTTCTATCCAAATCATGTCAAATATTTTAAAACTTATTTTATTAGACAAAACATTTATCGGCTATAAATACAATGTATTAACAATTAACAAAATATATATCACTATATATAAGAAAATATTTTAAATAATTAAATATTGTTTTATACAGAATATATCGATAAAATAACATTAATATTAATTATAATTTATAAATATTTAAAACTAATACAAAATATATTTTATTCTATAATTGTTTTTTAAATAATAAAAATAGCAGTAAATTTATGTTATTTGATGTGTTGCTGGCATACCTCGTGGTTACCCCTCAACATAACCACTTTATTGGCGGCCAACATCTTCATACATATGATATACATCGCGCACTTGAGACCCCACTGACCTCTGTCCACGTAATCACCAAAAAACCTAAATGTTGGTTAAATAGGCATTGAATTTCATTAGACAATCAATTTTTGGCTATATTTAACACATTTATGTCAATACAATGTATTTATTTAATTAATTGCAAATACATTTTCATAACTAATATACATTTAATTAAAATTTAATTACAATTAATAATAATCTAAAACTAGTCAAAAGCTAATCAAACAATAAATGAGTCAATCTTCAAGAGTTTAAATCAAGTTTATGGATGAAAAGGTCCGTATTGTAGGGCATCTCTGGGAGGTTTGACGTGATCGTGGAAGTTGTCAAACGATCGCTTCCCTCTCATCACTTGCTTCAGACGCTCTTTCGACATCTCATTGGCTCTTTGGGACTGTCATCGCAAACATACCAATCAATCAATTGTTTACATCAATGGCTTACATCTTCACTACAATACAATACCTGCATATAGTGTCGGATGCACTCGAGATAGTCTTCGAGGTAAGCCTTGCAGACCCGTCGGCCGCGATGAGCGCCGTAAGCCTCCAAACACTCGACAGCATTGAGTTGAAACTCAGCACATCTGGGCTTTGCGTTACCGATCTGACACTGTGTGGCGTGAATGTGACCAAACATTTCTGTCCAATTCGCCCGAATAGGGCTCTCAGCAAAACCCGTACTCAACGCTCGGCCCCATTCTTTGTCCATTTCTACCGTATGACCACTTAATTCACCGATTAATTCACAATTAAGTCGACAATCAATACACAAATGCAATGTTTTTTGTTTACAATAAAAATCACTCAATCATTGCATGTCTTAACCAATAGGTGTCACTCTTTTAGCCATTCATTCATACAATTCGTCCAAAAGTTTTATAAAATTAAAAGTTTTTAAAACTAAATATTAAAGATTTATACTTCAAATAATTTAAGTTAAAAACTTTTTTAAAAGTTATAATTTTAACAAACAATTGATTTAATGAATACAAATCAGTGCTCAACACTCATCCGATATTATATATAATCCTATTGTGGTTTTAATTATTATAAGTTATAATTCATAACTAATTTGTTTGCATTTTTACGAAATATTTTTAGTTTATTCTGTTAATAAGTTTAGGCAAGAAGCACGCCCCTGCTATTTTTATTACATTAAACTTTAAAATATTTAATTCAATATAATTTAATTATTATTTAATAATACATTCAAATGAATATTTACTTTTTAATCATTTAATAACAAGTTTATATATTTATAAATTAAATTATTTATAGTAATTAAAAGTGTATTAAAAAACAGATCAATTTGAAATTGTAATAAAAGTGCATATTTAGCAACGATTGAGTGATTAAAATAAATGTTTGCCATTGAAATCAATTAAATTAGCAAGTTCAATAATATATACCATTAATTTATATATGATTTCAATGGCAAACAAACAAAATATCAAAAAATAAAAGTTTTATGAATAGCAATATATTATCGCTTAGTTACTAAATGATGGGGTGTTTTGAGGGTTACAATGGTTGGGCCAATCCATGTCAGATGCAGAATATACAGAAAATCATTATATAATGATATTGTAATGTCATTTCAAATGCAAAAAAGTGTTGTATTTATGTGCAGTGAAGAGCATTATACCATAAATGGTTTGACAATTAATTTCAAACCAATTCTGTAAAAAGTGAGTGCGAATTGAGGCCAATATAAACGCCAAACAAACTTGTTTTCATTAACTTACTATTTAACACACAATATATTATGTATACTTTAAGACCAAAACAATTGCTGTTTTTATTATTTCAATGAATATATCTTTTTAAGAAACTTTTTTTTAAAGTAAATGAAAAATTTTATTTATATTTTATATACAAATTTAAATTTATATGACAACCAAGAAAAATATATATATGATTCAAAAGTATATTTGCTTGGATGGCATGCCATTGATAGCAATTTAAATTCCGGTGTCAGTATTTATGATAGATTTGAAAATTTTTAACTTTAATTGCTTTAAAATTTAAACAAAAAAATATATAAATCAAAATGTAGTGGCAATATTTATTGATTACATTGTTTTATTTGAAAATTATAACATTGAACAAGTGGTTGCATGATAACTTTATTTCTAAATTTGGTATATAATCAAGTTTATAATAGACAGTTGTATAATTAAATAATATTTTTAAAAATAATAAATAACTAAATCCTTAATAAATAATTACTTTATGTTTTAAAATAGATTAGCAAAGAAAAAACGGCTTCAAATATTATAATTTAGATATTAATGAATTTTTTTTATTAACACACTAACTTATATAAATATATAAAATTTAATGATGATAAGAATTTAGTTTTAAATTATTAAAAGCTTAAAAGGGTTTATACTTTTAAATATTATAATAATTATATATATTTAATATATTTAATAATAGATAAAATTAAAAATATATATATAACCACTCAGTAATTAAGTCTTAATTGTTTCACACTTGACTTTAGCATTCAAAAAAGTCTAGAAGTATAAATAATTAAATATATTTTTATAGATATTTTACTGACAATAAAAACTATTTAGTTATTAGAAACAAAATCTTTATTAACATTTTTATAATTAAAATTGTTTTCGAAAACTAATTTAAAACTTAAAGTGTGTTAAACAAAACATTTTAATAGTTTATTAATTGCTAATTATTGTAATTTAATAAAATTAATTTAAATTAAATTAACTAACTATTAATAGTAAAAATACTTAAAATTTTAACTTAATACAAGGCGTTTGCGGATATAATTAATTATAAATTTATTTATTTGATAAATTCAGACATTATTGACATATTTGGATCAAATTTGAATCAAACAAACTTATTAATTGATAGTATTTTATTTCAATCAATTTATTTCAATTTGAAATTATTTGAAATAACTATCAAATCAATCAAAATGTTATAAAACTTTTGTAATGTAAATATAATAATTGTAAATATAATTTAATTTGACTTTTAAAAACCGAAAATATTAAAATTTTAAAAATATTTGTTTGATAAATAAGACAATAGTTAACAAAATATAATAAACAATAGACATTTAATTTTTAAAACCCATTTTATAATTAAAAATTTTTGTTATATTAAACAAAAGTTTAGAAAAAGTCAAGCGTCGGTATGAAAAAAAAATATTTATAACAACTTTCACGCAATGTTTTAAATTAACATTTTTTTCAAAAATTAAATTATAATTAGATTTGCTTTCATTTGTGTTTCAAAAAAAAGTATTTTAAATTACAGACCAAAAGTAATGGTCATTTGAAAGACTACTGAAAGTGAAAGGCAAATGTATACTAAAGAAAAGCTCATCTCTCTCTCTCTCTCTCTCTCTCTCTCTCTCTCTCTCTCTCTCTCTCTCTCTCTCTCTCTCTCTCTCTCTAATCAAGGATCTGTGTCTCACGATATCAATTAAATTATTGAACTTGACTTGCAGTTTAAGTGTTGTTTAAATTTGTGGTTAATTTAGTTCTTTGTTATCCTCACGAAAGCCCTTATAGTAATGATTGTTGTGCTGCACCTGTCGCTGCTGTCACACCACCATTAGTTCACTGATCAATATTCTCCTATCATTTATCAAGACTTTTATTACTTTTACTTATACTCTTGTCTTTCATAATATTATATGAATATAATATTATATTTATATTTTTTGTGAACAAACAATATTTCTTTATAACAAATAATTGAGAGGATCTTTTGTCTACATTTTGTTTTAAAAAGTTAAAACAAAAATATTTATTATTATAATTGTGTTTTAGCTAACGATTCTGTGAAAGTCTATGAATCATATTTATAATATATTGTTTGCATATTTATTAGGGGAAAAAAGCAGAAAACAAGTTCATTATATAAATTATTTGTTTGTTTGTGTGAAATATAAATTATTTATGTTATAAATCTCTAATTACTGTTA
>JAQIWK010000538.1:0-15368 GCA_034695265.1 Dissorhina ornata | reverse complement strand
GACACGACTAAACCAGTGGTCGGTTTTACATTCAAACTAGACTTTATGAAAGCCGAAGAATACGGCGATTGTCTTCGCAAACCCGACACTCCCGGGTGTCAACTGTTTGAAAACCCTCACCACTTCAGGGCCTGTATTTACGGCGAACCCGTCGGTATCGACCCGTCAATGGCCACTCTGGAGGTCGACGAATACAAGCGCCGAGCGTTTGCCTATCAGTACACGCCGTCGGGTCTGAAAGAGTTTGCTTGGATGTGGAAAACCAAGAATGAAAATACTGGCGTCTTTGAGGGTCGGGTGGCCGCCGAGACACAGTTTATTTGCGAAGCCGTTCGGAAGGGTATTGGCGACCGTCGGCTACACTCAATCACTTGGCTGCCCATCGACTTCTTGGAGTCACAGATCAATATGATAGTTAGTGCCAAATCAGTTCCCGACACCAATTCATCGACCGCTGACTTCCAGTTTCTCGAAGCTGTTGTCAATCGGCGACACTTGACTGATCCATCGTTGTATGCCGATGGCCAGGAAATTACTTGGACTACCAAAGCCGGCCGATGGACCAACCCGGTGGCCGTCCAAGGCTTTCGGTCACACATTGGTATGTTTCGCTTACAAACGGCCGACTATTTTTACGATTCAATTAGAAATTTTTATGAACCGCTGATGAAACTGGATTTAGCCACTTATACCCTCGAGGTATTCATTATATATCTCTCTCTTTATGTCTCTCTCTCTCTCTCTCTCTTTATGTCTCTCTCTCTCTCTCTCTCTCTCTCTCTTTATGTCTCTCTCTCTCTCTGTTATTAAAATTAATTAAATGATTGATTAGTATATGAATCGTAATTATGTAAACATTTAATCAGAATCTGATTATCAGATTATTAGTAAATTTACAATATTTTTTTGTGACAAACTTTGTAGTGTTGTTTTTTTTGAAATATGTTTTATCACTAATAAAAGGTTATAGAAAAAGATAAAAACAATAATAATAAATGATTTTGTCATAAATTTAGCTATAAACTGCATGATCTACATCTGAAATCAGTCAAACACTACTTATTTAGTATGGTTTTGAATATCTGATTGAAAATTAAACTCAAACTATAAAAATAAAATTTTTTTAAACAAAAATCAATTTTTATTAGTAAACAAGTAAAGGGTTTTGTAGTAAAAAAAATAAAGGTATCGTTGAAATGTCATCGCAAGACATAAAGATTTATTAGATTTATTTTAAAGAGTAATTTCTTACCTAAACTAAACTCATTAAAAAATACTAATGTTTTCCTTATTTAACTCGTTTTTTATCTAAAAAAATAATAATAATAAATTTTTATACAAAAAATATAACTTATTTTGTAAAACTAATGTTTTATCACATTTAAAAATATGTTTTGTTACATTTATTTAATATATAAATTTTGTTAATTAATTGAATAGGACTTTACGACCGTAAACATCGGCAAACTGTTTCTGAACTCAGCGGCAATGTTGCACTCGTTTGAGATGTATTGTGTCCGTCAGGGATCGGCCGCTCTGTTGCTCAACCACTTGGAAAAGGAGAAGGAATTGTTGCGAATATTTCTAAGAGTATCTCAAATGGAGAATACATTACTCCGGAGAATGAACCTCAGGTCGTTTCTGGTGGTGCCGGTCCAGAGAGTCACTAAGTATGTTGTCTGTAGTGTTTGGTTTTAACTGTCTCTAACTGACCCTTCAAAAAAAGTGTCAACTATTTATACAACACTTTTTGTTTTTTATTTTTTGTTTGTCTAATAGTCTTCTTAATTTTTTGGATACTATCCATTCTCTCTCTCTCTCTCTCTCTCTCTCTCTCTCTCTCTCTCTCTCTCTCGACAAATAAAATGAGAGAAAATGTTTTGTTTTTTGAATTAATGATTATAAAACAAAAAATCAAAATTTTTATTTGACAATTAAAATAAGGATTTTTGTGTGAATTGTTTAGTGATTTGTAACGACTATATCGCACTTCCCATAGGAATGAATAGGAAAAACACAAAAAAACAGACAAACAGTTGTCTTATTGATAGCTATAGATAAATTAGGAAACAAATCAATTAACTTTTTTCAAATAGTTTGTTTGTTTAAATGTATATCCTATCAAAAAGTCAACTAAATAATATCAATTGTAATGTTTTTAATCTAGATATCCATTACTACTGAACCGACTATACAAAGTGACCCCGTACAATCACCGGGATCGGGAAGCCCTGCGTGAATCCCAACAAAAGGTTGAGTTACATCTCGAGCATATCAATCAACAAACTAAGGGTACGATAGGCGCCACCACCCGAATATGGCGTCGTATATCCAATCTGTCCACATCTCACCGGCGGCTGACCGGCGCCGACGATATCGGAAATATTAAACTCCGAAAGGTATAGATATATACATTCAATATATTATAAATGTAATTTATATTATAAAGTGATTTGCGAGCACCTGTCTCTCCCATTCCCATCTCTATTAAGTACTTGTATAACAAGAATATAAACTTTTTTGGCCAAATATTTTGTGAATATATTATTATTACTTTAATACCTATCAAACAAAACGGGTTATTATATTCAAATTATTTGGCAATTGTATCGTAAAAACACTTTTAAAGTTTTATGCAAAACTTTATTTTGTAGTTTTTTTCTACAATTAACTATTGATTACCCCAAAAAATTGCTGCAATTTATTAATACTTATGTTATTTTGTGTGTTTAAAGGCTGCGCTGGAGATCCTGAAGTGGAATCAAGAAGAAACTCAATTTGTAATCATTGGTAAAGTGTTTTACACGTCAATCACCGACTATACCGTCAACCGTAAGACAAAGACATTAAAGTTCCTAACGGCCAACGCCCTACTGGCCACTCTCGGCCGTCCCAATCAAAACTATCGGCCCGATCTGGTCAACCGTACGGATACCGAAAAGGATATGGTGTTCTCCCGCGACAACACAGGCATTAGCGATAGTGTATTGTTGTTAATCAAAGAAAAATTGGGCCGATACGCCCTGTGCAAGGTATTATACATTTAGTTAAACTTGCTTTGTATATAACTGGCTATTTAAAAAATACCCAAATTTAACATTTATTAATTGTTTGATCACTTGTTTAGGAAATAATGAATTTAAAGTCCTGTGTTGTGAGCTGTGAGAGTGAAAGTGACGATATGTTTGAAATACACGATCAAACCACCAAAGAATCGCTACTTTTTAAGGTATTTATAGCTATTATTACTAATATATTCAAATATAATTTATTAAATTTTCAATAAGTATTTAAAAAGTAGTTTTAAAATATGGATTGAGAAAAAAATCTGATTTTGTGTTTGTGTCCAAAAAAAGGGCGAGTCTTTGAGCGAAACAAAGGACTGGTTAAAACAGCTGAAGTATCACTCAAAAGATCTGGGCAATTGGCGCCGTAGACGTAACGCGTTGGCCAACATTATGATGGTTAGACAATAGCCATACCACCATCCATACCCTCCACAAACACATATATAATTGTGAATTATCTGTACACATCATCTGTGATATGTCTGTCGCTCTTGTCATTTCCAGTCCGACAGTTCAGACATCCATTTCTATACAGTATTTAATTTAATATATAAGAAAAACAAAACAAAATAAATAGTTTATATAAATATATTATGTATTAATTTGTATCAATTGGTAAATATAAATCACTAGGTCTTCAGATCTATAGTACAATATATATAATATATAAATGCATTTAATTTTAATCTCTATATTCTTGATATAAGACAGCATTTGACAGCAAATATATTGACTTATAATTGCGATAATTAATTGACAAATTGTTTATATTTATAGTTTATATATAAACTTTATATATCTATATACATATGCATAGAATATCTATATATTTATATAAATATATATATTATTAATATGATTACAATTAATTTAATATGTATTTAATATGGCTTTTATATAAACTTTGACATTTAATTTAGTTGTAAATATATATCACTATTAATATTAACATTAATTTAACTGAAAAAAACAAACAAAACAAAAATAATTATTTAATTAATTGTCACTTAAATTAATATAAACTTTATATATACTTAAAAACATAATGTCATATATTTCTAGTCTGTATTTACTCACAAACTTAGTTTCAGTTAAGAAAATCTCATTATTTTTATTAAATTTTTTGGTCATTTTTTAATATCATTTATATTATAATTATTATTATATTTTAAATTAATATTAAATATCATTATATAATATCTCTATCAGTCTATCATACAGTAAATAAATGAATCGCCAAATAATGACTAAAAAGCATTTTTTAATTATATATTAATTGTATTGTTGTTTTTTTGTCACATAAATATCATGTTAATATCACAGACATGATACCAATTCATGCCACACATAACTGTTCCCATAAATACCCGTCCCATTCATATTATATTATATATTTAATGTATATTTTATATGATTATAAAAAAAATTGAAATCAATTTTCGCGACATATGTAATGTTAAAACATTTAATTTAAAAATTAATAAATTAATTTAAAAATATATATATTATATAAGCATTTGTTTTCTATGATATCATTAATGACTTTATGTTAAAACCGGTTGTAAATGTATAATATAGTTATAATTATTAATTAATTAAATATTTAATTAGTTTTTGATTATTAAGCGGTACTACTGTTGTTATTATCATTGATAAGCGACTGACTTTGTTCACTGTATAACGGGTCCGATTGGCGGACACCGCCGACTCCCGGTTTGCGTAACACTGAATGTCGGACTAGTTTCATGAGTAGAGCGGCCAACGGATCCCAATTATCGTAATGAGATAACAGCGCTATCGTGAAGAATGACACATACAGTGGTACAGTGCCGATGAAGAATAGCCGTGGATATGATACACCCTTTAAGATGACATCAAACAGTATAGTCAATGGTATGGTTAACGATACCGACAACGAGGCCAACAGGGATGAGGTGAGAAAGCAGGCCCTATATGTGTGTGTGGGATGGGTTACAGCACTTATATTAGTTTTGAAATTAATTATAATTTTAGTTATGTTTTTAGTATTTAAATTTAAATTAAGATATAAATATTTACTTAAATAATTTGATTTGGCATTCAATTTATGATTAATCTAATGGCAAATCTAATCTATCAATCCATATATAAAATGTCTATAAAATTTACATAATCTAAAGGTAAAGCTAATTAATGCAACTATTAGTATACATAACAAATATTCAAACAATGCATTTAATATTAAATGTAAATTAAATGAATGTTTGATGTATTAGTTGTCAAGGGTTTGGTGACAAGGATTTCAAATGCAATTAAAAATAATTAACAAAGCAAATGAAGTCGAGGCCAATAAACAAACAAAACTTTTGATTAAAACAATAATTCATATAAATAAACGGGAAAAACATATTCAAATTGAATATCAGGTATAAAATTATAACAACTTTTTGTTTAAAAAAATTTAAATTTAAAAATCTTTTATTAAATCTATAAAATTATATCAAATCAAGGAAATGCTAAATAAAATTCAATATAAAAATTGCGAAATTTATATTTAAAAAAAACTATTAATTATTACTTTAAAAAATAACCCGACATTTCATATAAATATATAACATTTAATATAATATAAAAGACTGAAAAATGAGTATAAAATTCAACAACAAATTTGTTTTCAACTAATAGTTAGACTAAAATACAAATCAAAATAAGTAAAAACCATAGATTTAATAAATAATGCAAAAGTGTAGACAAACCACAGCCACAGGAACTCCGACAATACGGTACCAATTAGTCCATTGACTAGAACTATACACAACTGCTCGGTGTTTGGCCATTGAAACACTTCCAGTTGACTGTAATGTAGTATAAAAAACATCGGCCATAACATCAACAAATTGAAAAGACCAACAAATCCTATATTAAATAGTAATTAAAAGCAATTAAAATTACATTTAAAAAACAATAAAATGTATTATTTTATACCAAAAAACATGGGTATATCTAACTGGTCTTCATTGGCCACTTTATATCTCAATAAAACAATATACGCGGCGTAAAAGAAAGCTCCGCTCAACGCCCAGAGGGCGCCCACCGGTACGTAATCTATTGCATCTAACGATTGGCCGCCGGCCGTTGTGGTGGCCGTAATGAGAGCAACACTAGCCACACTGATCACTACGGCTACTAATTTAGTTAATGAAAAGTTATCGGTAACTGAATGCGACGGAAATACCGGCGATAATAGTATTGTAAATAAGGATGACGTGGACGACAGTAGGTTTACGAGACCGGCTTCCGAGTAGCGCAGCGCCAACTGATACGACCAATTGGCCAAAAACCATAGCCACGAAAACACTAACGACAGTTTGACTGTCTCTTGTACGGTAAGTTTAGGGTAAGGGCCACCGGCCGCACGAGTGGCCGCTTGTCGGGCTAACTCTTCGGCCCGTAAAGTGGCCTGATATGAGAGACGGGCCAACAGTGCCTCTTGTCCTTGTGATTCGGACAGTTGTCTCACTTCCGTTAGCTTTGAAAACCTAACAGACTTTCCATTACCCGATGACTTTGATTGAGACCTAGTTCTTGGACGCCGACCTCTAACGCGACCCCTTTCTGACTCGGATTCGGTGCCATCCGTTCCCGACGACCGCTCGCTATTGGTCTCGGCGGCGCCGGCGACCCCACCACTGAACTTAATGGGCACCCAAATGGGTTCACTTAGCGTACGTTCTTCGGATGGCGACCATTCATCGCCGGCCGCCGTCTCGTTGGTCTCATCATCGGTACCGACGGGTGAGTCCATCGATAATTGGTGGTCAAGTGTACAGTCATTGTCGTCGTCAGCACCGGTCGAGTCGAGTATTGAGTATAACGGCGTTGAGTGTCCGCCAGCGGTGTTCAGCGATGAATGACTATCCGAGTGATGGCCACTAGTGGTCATACGTACGACCGATTGTGAGACCAATTGGCGACATTGTTGACGCCATGAACGGCACAACACAAACCCTAACAAATAGATGGTAAACAACGATGTCTTGACGTACGCCGAGAAGAATGGTTTGTCGTATCGTTGGTCGCGAAACAGATATTCGGTTAATTCAGAGCTTAAGACCCAAATCAAGTCGACCACTAGTAAGACAATTGATCCGCAAGTGATCCGATACAGACGTACGGTCATCACGTAGTGGTCACCACTTCACTGTCACTATCGTTATAGTTCTTGTCCTTGTCTTCCGGTTACCATTCAAACGGTCATCCAATCACTTAACGTTTGATAAGACATTGGTTTTAAGTAATTGTCGATCACTTGAAGGGAAGTGTTGTCTGAAAAATATGTTTCAAAATAAACAAATCAATTGACGTTTAGATGACTTGACGTGAGATATGATGCCAAACAACACTCATATACAACGTTACGCTTAATAACAGGGATGTTAGCGCTTAATATGTGCCCCGCTTTACGGCTTATATACTGTACTATACTGTATATGTGTTTAACATTAAATGTCCCGTTAATGTCAAGTGTAATGGTGTTTGAGAATGTGTTTGAAGTATTGAGTGTAATGTTTACAAATTTCAAGTATTCATTACATTTGATGTTAACAGATGTCGGCTAATGTATGGCTAAAACTTTTGAATCAAACTTGTGTTCAGTTCCACACTTTGACTTCGGGTCCCGATTTGGAGGTCACGGAAAGTCGGGCCCTATTTTGTGAAGGACTCACATGATTGATATACCCATGAAGAATGCACAGGGCAAATTAAATTAAAATGGCATAGTTATAAAGTGGTTTAAATTAATTTATATTAAAACTTTTGATAGTATATTAATATACCTTTTTAACCAATTTGAATTATAATTACAATAAATCAATTTAAACCACTTTATAACTATACCATTTTAATTTAATTTGCCCTGTGCATTCTTCATTGGTATGCAAATCATGTGAGCCCTTCACAAAATAGGGCCCGACTTCCCGTGACCTCCAAATCGGGACCCGAAGTCAAACCGCAACGGGTGTCCCAAAACTAGTTGTAATAATTTTTATAATTTATAAATTACAAAATTTATTAAATTAAACACTAAATTATATTATAATTTAAATTAGATTACAAATTATTAAATTAATAAATTTATTATATTGTATAGGGCTATTAACCAAAAATAATCTTGATTAAAAAACTAAATTTTTAAAACAATTATTTTTATTTAAATTGTTTTATATTGTATATAATTTTTATGACCATCTCTTTAAGTAACAAAATATTAATTACTTTATAAAAAGTGCAAAATATAATGAAATATTGTATATATATAAAAAAAATTGCCGTAATATTCGTGTTTCAAATATATTGTAATTTAATATACACTTTATATTCAAAGTCATTAATCAAACACTTATTATATTTATTAGGTATTAATTAATGTATATCTGTTTCCCTCACTCGTGCTTCATCTTTCAAAACAATATTGTGTTTTAATAAGATTTTTATTGCTATTATTATTAGTTTTATTGTAATTATATATAAATATTTTTGTTTTGTTTTATTAGTTATTTAAAAAACCATTCGTTAGGCTTATCACGAAAAAAGTCGTGAAAAAAAGTTTTTATTTGTTACCAAAAAAGATGTTTATTTTCATAAACTTTATATCAAAATCATTATTCATTGAAAAATTGTTTAATTACTTATTTTTTTATAATAAATAAATACTATCCAAGATCATTTATAAAATTTTTCTCAAAGTTAATAATAAATATTTATTTTTGTTACTATAAGTGCTAATCAACAATAAAATTATAACAAAATAATAACTAATTTTTTTAAATATAAAACTTTTATAATAAAAGTTAAAGAGTTTGTGATTAATTGTAGTGTTATTTGTTTTGTAATAAAAAGTTTATAATTAAAATAAATATTATATTTATTTATTTGAACAATATTAAATGATGTGCTCTTGGTTATTAATTGATATTACCTAAATTATCAAGTATGTATTTATTTATTTTTTTTGTTTTAATATTTTAAAAGTTATTTATAATTTGTTTTTTAATTTAATATAAATATAAACAAACAAAAATTTTATATAAATTATTTATAAATTATATTTTAAAATTTAACTTATCAGTATTAATTGTAGTTAATTAACACATTAAACATAAATTATACAGATGACTTTGTTAATATAGTATTTAATTATATTTTAAATTATAATTTATAATTAATTTTCTATAAATAAAAATTTATTTTTATTGATAAATAAAAGCTAGAGTTAAAAGTATAACAATTTTGTACATAGCAATTATACAAAAGTTTTATAATTTTAAAACAATAAATTGTTTTTTTTAATATAAAAACAATTATTAATGATGAATTTATTTAATTTGTTAATTAAAAGCTTGTTAAAGGTTTGTTAATTAAAAGCTATACTTTTAAATTAAAAGTTTTAATTTATACAGTCTGAAAACTATAACATAAATTAACCTGGCTAATGAATGATTAGGTGAAATCAGTTTAATCTAAATTAAAAGTTTTAAATATATTTTTAAAATTTTATTATTTGTTTGACTTGTATTTAAACAGCAAATAAAGTTGTAAATCATTGCTAACTGATAGTCATTTGCTTTATTTTATTTTTAAACATTGTTTTATTATTTTTTATTAAACTTTTTGTACATTTGTTTTGTTTGTTTGGCTGAATATAGTTATATAATAGTAGTTTTAAATGTATTTATTGTTAATTATATTTTATAAACTAACTTAAAATATTTAAAATCAGTAAATATTTATAATTTTTCTGTTTAAATAATTTTAAATTTTTTACTCAATTTTTATAAGTTATAAATATTTAATTATTATACCTTGAATCTAGCAAATTTATTTTGATCCCAATTATACAAACGGTTGGATATTAATTAAATTAAATAATTGGATAATTTATCATTAGATTTATATTATATTGTCTCAATATTGATGACACACCCTGGCTATTTTATTTTATAAAAAATATCTAGTCAATAAATGTTATAAGTTAAAACTTATAATATTTTCATATAGAAAATAGATATAAAAATGTTTTAAATATCATAAATAACAGGAAATAAATAAATATTTTTAGGGAATAACTGTTTTATAAGATAAAAAATACAATTCATTGGTAAGCTATTTGTCAAAATTGGACAGTTGTCTGTCGGTGTGATTATTGTATATATTTATTATGTTTTATATTCAAACATTTTGCACATAAAATATATGATTATATTTTGAATTACAAAAAACTTTTGATATAAAAAATTATTTTTATTTTATTTTTATTTAATTCATTGTTTTTAATAACTATTTTTGCTTTATATTTAAAAATAAATAGATATTGGCTAACATTAATTTTTTTTTAATTTAGAAATAATTACAATTATGTATAACTTTAACCAAACTTATGTTTAACTATATAAATAAATTATATTTTAAAAATTAATTTAAATTATCAAGATATTATTTAATTAAATAGTGATATATTTAGTGATTAATTATTTTTTTAAGTTTTAAGTTTTAAAATTGTTATTCCTATTTTTAAATAAAAATACCATGGGTAAATATTATGAAAGTATTATTGCTTAAATAATTATAATTTTAAGGCTATTATTTATTTTAAAATTTATAAAATGTATGGTTTAATTATTATGCAATACAGTATTTTTTTAAATGTTTAATTGTAAATAAAAGTACTTTATTTTATGTTTATTGTGTGATTTTGAAATATAAATTTTACAATTTTAGCAAATTATAAACTATATGTATAAATGTGTGAATATTTTGTTTGTTATGTTTAACATCTTATGCAATAAATCTGATTATAAGTTCCGGTTTTATTCAACAAATATTTATTACAAAAATAAATTTATATGAAAAATATAACTGACAATATTTGGCTAATATTTAAAAATAATAAATTTTTGGCAAATCAAAACTAAATTGAGTAAAAATTAAATTTATTATATTTATAAATATTTAATTTAATGATATAGTAGTACACATTTGTATTAAACAATTAAGTGTATAATCACTAAATAAATCTTTGTTTAAATAGGATTTTTTAAAAGCACTCCTTATATACAAAGCTGTTTTATATATTTAAAAAATATATTACATTTATTTTTTGAATTTTATATATAACTATAAATAACTAATAAATTTATTTTAATACATATTTTAGCAATTTATTATATTAATAATAATAGCAAAATTAAACAAATATATTTATTTTGTTTATTTATATTTAATGAACGGATTATAAGTTTATAATAAAAATTTAATTGTGATTTACGGTATTATAAGGGGCGTTGATATTATTTTTGTTGTTTAATTTTTATAATGATTTGTTGGTATAAAATTAAAATATTATAATTAAACATTAGTTAACAGTGTATTTGTATTGTTATTATTAAATTTGTTTTACTACTAACTTATGATAAATGTTGCGATAATTAATTAAATTTGTTTGTTAATTGTATGTTAACTACATTATTTTTTTAATATAAATATTTAATTTGAATACTATTTTATTATAAAAAGTAAATATTTAAAAATATAAAAGTAAACGGAACTAGTTATTAAATAAATATTGTTTTTGTTTTATTATTAAAAATTATATTTTAAATATTTTATTAGCTTCTTTTTAACTAGATAAATATTTAAAAATACTATTTTGTTTACTTTAAACATGAACATTTGCTTTTATTTTTAATTTTATTATATAATTTATGCATTCATGATCATTTCAAATCAAAAACATTTATTTAACAAAGTATCAAATTTATAAAAATATTAAAAACGTTAAAAAAAACTTGAAATGAAATATTTATAATAATTTTATTTATTAATAAAAAGTTTTTATTAAAAACTTGATTTAATTTGCTAAATAAATGTTAACATAAAAATTTACTATTAAAACAAAATTAAATTTATATAAAAAAAAATTTTTGATAAATAAATAAAATTAATTAAAAAATTACTTTTATTATTATTAATGGAGATCACACACAAACTTAATGCCATAAATGTCAGGTATATTTTGAATTAGTATACCTTGTTTAATTTATAAATACATTTTTGGATATATATTTTTATTTTAAATTTATTTTTAAAAATACATATAAAAATATACATTATTTTAATTTAGATTATATTATAAAATTTAAAATAAATTAAAAATAAGGTAAAGGTTTGGTATGTGATTTGAAATCAAGTAATTATTTTATTTATAGATTATTATTTGTAATTGTTTAATTATTTTACTTTATATTTAATTTAAATTAAAAATCTTAATTGAGGGTTGTTTTTTTAATCATTTTATTTTTGTATTTAATTTAAAATTAGTTTTTAATAATATCGCTATTTTTCAGTTCATTAAAAAACTTATTACAAAAAATATATATAAATATTTATAAAAATAATTTTAAATTAAACATATAATCAAATTAAAATTGTAATACAAACAAATCCGTTAATTTACTAATATTATCGATAGTTAAACCCAATTGAATAAATTTATATTTAATTACATTGATTATTGAATTATAAAAACAATAATTACAAATAATTGATTTTAGAAACACATAATTAAAAGTTAATTTGTATTTAATATAAATTATATTATATAATTAAAATATAAATAAATAAACAAAAAATTTGTCATAAATATTTATCTATGTTAATTTGTGTTTTAAATCAAATACAAATTATTTTATTTTATAATTAAAACTTTTAATGATTAATAGTGATATGTATTCAGTTAAATAAGTATATTGGTCTATTTATAAATTATGAATTTTAATATAAATATTTAAATATTTATAGATAATATTATTTAATCTATGCATAATTAATTAATTAAAAACTTTTTTGTTGTTGTAATTTACATATAACATAAATACATTTTAAAAATTAATTATTTAATAGTTTTATTATTTTCTGTGTTTAAATAATTTGCCAAATATTATGATTTATTTGATATACAATTGAGAGAAATTCATATAAAAATGTTAGGTTTGGTACAAATTATAACTTTTCAAACTATAATAACAACATTTCAGACAAATTTCTTAATATTAGATATATTTCTGTCAAATATATGTATTTTTTTTTTGAATATAAAAGTTGTTTTTAAATACACACTATAACTATCAACTCGGGTATCGGTTACCACACCAGTCATCACAATTGCCAATCACTCGTTAGCCATAAAATAAAACAAGTATACAAAATAAACTAACCGACAATTGTACTTGGTGCTATTAAATCTACATAGCTGATAAAGTATTGTTTTTTTTAATATACGGGTAACTGTATAAAAAGTGTTTTACCCATAAATAATAACCGTGTGTTTGTGTGTGTAGGTCAGGCTTGTGGGATGGGCTCATCGGTCTTGACCTCTCTCTCTCTATCTCTCTCTCTCTCTCTCTCTCTCTCTCTCTCTCTCTCGCCAAACGAGATCTCATTAAGCAATGAATTCAAACAAATATTTTTTTAAATATTAAATTTAAATCAAACGGTATTTAAGTATATTTAATAGTAAAATGATTTGAGTGTTTGGTTTGTTTGGCTTAAAGGCATAATGAGATTCAATAGTACAGTAGTAATAACCGATTCGCTTGAATTGACTCATCCGTCCCGTATTGGGTCCCGTTATTAGCATTTTATATTAGATTATAATAAATGACTATAAGTTATATAGTTAAGTATATAACAAAATCCTACTGTTTCACAAACATACACATGAACAACAAAACAAGATATTTTTTAAATATAAAAAAATCATCAAGCATAAAAAAGCAAAAACAAACATCAAACAAAATTTGATTTTAAAAATAGTGTTCAATAAATATTTTTGATAGTGATTTGTGTGTGACTTTCAAAATACTAACCAACAAGAAAAAAAAAGTTTTTCAGAGCAGACAAACTGCATGTTTGTCTGTGCAAAAGCATACATACAAAACCCAGCAAGGCAAAAATATACGGAAATAAACTAGGCAAAACTTTTTTGTGTGTGTAATGTATTAGAAGGTTGTTTAGTGTGTATGTAATAATTTAGTTTACAATTTTGTTTGATAAACATTTTTGTAAAGTGATTTTCAATTTTTATTTTATTTTAGTTTAAGTCTGTTTTGGTAAATTTTATTTTATTTTACTTTATTTGAAATCATTTAACCAAATGAAGCCTTTAAATAATCAATTCAATGTCAATGCAATTGTAATTGTGTATAAAAATTTGTTTTAAACACTTGTCTATTATTGCTATCTCTCTCTCTCTCTCTCTCTCTCTCTCTCTGGCTATTTCCCGGCTAACGGTAACGACACTTAAATTGTGAGATATTTAATGAATTTTAACGCTTAAATGTGTTGAAATCAAAAAAATAAATAAATATAATATAATATTTTGATTGCCATTAAAACCGGGAGACGATTAGGACCTGAAATTACAGTTAAAGTTAAACTCAGATTATTATTGTTTTTTTTGTTGGGAATAGGTTTGTATCAAGTAAATAAAAATTAAATAAATATCTTTCTATTTTTAAAAAATGTATATTACTTTTTCACATCATTTATATAATATAAATTATATATTTTTATTGAATTAAAAAATATATTTATTTATATTTTCACACTTTAATTATATTTATAATTAATTTTGTTTAAATAATAATTTTATCTAATGTATTATTAGTTTATAAAAAAAAATTATAATTAAAAAATTATATTTTCAATCCTTTCCATACAATTAGTCTATCGATAACTATGTAAAATTAAAATTAATGTTTAAAGTCATAGATAAAAAGTTTGAAAATAAATAACTTTATAGATTATAAAAGTGAGAGAGATCAAATTAAAGTTGTCGTTATTGTCGCTATTAGAGAGATAATTAACGCGCTTTAAAAGTCATCAACGTACTGCACAAAAAAGTATCATGGTTTTGTTTTTGAACCAAACAAAAAAATTATTATTTAATTTGTATTCAGTTGAGTAAATATAAGTTTAAGTTTGTTTTTTGTGAAAAGTTTATCAACAAATAAAAACTAAATTTTGAAAAATATTTAATATTTATTATGTTTGTGTGCGATAATTGAATAAATGACTTTTTCAATGACTAAAAAAGTTTTTGAACCAAAAGTTTGATTTGTATTTTGAAGCCTAAGAGAGAGAGAGAGAGAGAGAGAGAGATTTTGTAGAAGAGAGTGAAGCGACTGATTGCGTGATTTGATAGAGAGTAAGACAACAAGAAGAAAATATTAAGCAATTATTATTCACTGAGTTTAATGAGTT
>JAQIWK010000537.1:0-15373 GCA_034695265.1 Dissorhina ornata | reverse complement strand
AAGTCTCCATGTCTTTCTTTTCTCTTTAAGCGCCCACCACATTGTCTTTTAAATTAAGTTTAGCTTGCATATAATTTTTGTTGCTAGGATTTTCTACTCTAAATATATATACACCAATTGTATTAGTAATCATAGGCTACCTGAGCGCACAAAACTTTTTAGTTTGTTTTGAGAAAAAAAATTATTTTAAAAATTATATTTTTATTACACAAAAAATTATTGTTTTTGCATCAGAGAGAGAGAGAGAGAGAAAGAAAGAAATATGCATTTTTTGGTTAACGATAACAGCCAGCGGACAATTGGTTGTTATATAATATTTCTTTACCATATCGTTAGTGACTTTCTTATCGTTTAATAAAGTTTGACAACAATTTTATTTTTTCATTCAAGAACATTTTCTTTCCAAGTAAACTATACTGGATAACTTATATACATAAACAGTGTTTTGAAAACATATCTGTGCCGATAATTATACTAAATAGCTCTGACTTCAAGGCATTTAAATTCAATTATTTTTGTTTTTCTTTCACAAAAAAAATTGAAAATAAATTCCGAAAAAACTCAATAATAACTAAAAAATTCTTTGCCTTTTTTGCTCTCTCTCTCTCTCTCTCTCTCTCTCTCTCTCTCATTTGACTTTTGATTTGTTTGTTTAGTTTAACTGAATATTTATTATGTATGCATTGAATATATCATTATATTCTGTATACCTTTCTCTATATATTCATTATATCTTTTATCGCAAATAACTAATCAATTATTCATTTATTTTGTTTGTTTTTCTGCATTCAATTGCCAATCAATTGATTGACAAACACAGGTGTACCTCAAGTCAAGACCCGTACGCTAATTACCCGTCTGGCTATGTCTCGGTATCTCAAAGTGGACAACCATTGGACACAAAAAAGTCATCAGCAGAAGAATCATACTTCGCTGAACTACTCGTATCGAGTGGTTTGTCGGGACAGCTATTTTGGCGACTTTTGCGATGTGTTTTGTAAGCCCCGGGACGACAAGTACGGCCACTTCACGTGCGGTCCGGCCGGTGAAAAACAATGCTTCTCGGGCTGGCACGGCATCTACTGTGAAAGAGGTATGTTATCTAATCAATTATATATCAAATGTTAGCTATTTTTTAATACCCATTGTAATATGCAATAGTTTATCACCATTTCCTGTACCCATACCCTTGACATTGACGGCCGGCCTCTATATATAATATACTCCTAAATACATTACATTACTATTTCAATCCATTATTCATTTAGCAAAACATATATATTATTTAATATAACTTTTGTAATCAATCCGTATTATGAATGCATTTATGAATTATTAATTTTTCAAACAAAATATGCATTGTTTTTGTTGTTTGCCTTTAATAAACTGACATTTCGGTTGTTTTATTAAATCACGAAAACAATATCTCATTTGATTTATACCTGTATTTATAGTCGTTTAATGTATTAATATTTAGTGAATTAGTTTTGTTAGTTATTTTGTTTTTTTGAAACTTATTTCTACTGGTGATTGAGTGCTACTATTGAATATATGAAATGCAATACTAGTTTTTTTAAAGCTAATAAGTGTGGTTTCAATTTCCTAATAAATAACCCATAAAAACCACCACAACTATAGGAACCAAACAAAAAACTACTATACAATTGATGTTTTTTGAAATTGAATTGTTTTTTACCCCATATTATACCTGGTGACCTGTGCACACTGGTAAGGGTAAAGGGTATTAGCATAAACTCAAGCAAAAATATAAAAAATACATTTAGGAAAGGTCTTACGTCCAGTTGTGTGCATATATAATATAAACACGAGTGCAAAGTCCCAAATCCCTATTGTATTGTATTATTATTTTTTGTGTTGTTTTGTATTGCAATGTATTGTGTGTCCGATAAGAAAAAAGCCAATTTCAATGGACACACACCGGCCCCGGGGATCGAGTGAATAGGTACCTGCCATTCCCTTTCTACCATACATCTCTACCTTTCCCTTTAAATTTTGATTTTCAAATCACCCTGCTATCATACACAATACCAGGCTATCCCATTTATTTGTATACCTAGTTTTTTGGCTTCAATTTACAGTCGTATTCA
Source organism: Dissorhina ornata (assembly GCA_034695265.1). Lineage (NCBI taxonomy): Eukaryota > Metazoa > Arthropoda > Arachnida > Sarcoptiformes > Oppiidae > Dissorhina > Dissorhina ornata. The sequence continues at coordinate 13,265 of JAQIWK010000537.1, read as the reverse complement.
TCAGACATGACCCCTATATCGCCATTAGTTATGTTTCATTATGTGGACAACAAATATATTTATAATAGCCATCACTATTACACTTTAAAATACATACTGTATTATTGAGATTGAAAAGTGCTTTGCACTCTCATAGGCACAGGTGTCACAGCTATATATTGCCTACCGTTTCTCCCCATATCTCAGGTAGACTTCAACTCAATATTTAAAATATAATATTTTATAAGAAATACATATTTCATAATAAAAATTATAAGAATCGTGAATATAAATAAAACTACTTGATACAAGTTGTGTCAAATCAATAACATAATGTATTTTTATTGTTATTATTATTATTATTACCAATGATTTGTTATTTAAATTTTTATGAATTCAAAAATTGTTACAAATATTTTTCAATGCATTCAAATATATATATATATAATTTATACGAACTTTGAGTTTTAAAAATAGTGTCAAAGTATAATCAATTGAAGTTAAAATATAAAAAAAACTAAATACAAATGAAACACAAATTATATGATTGATGTTATAATTCAATTGTATATAAATTTATTTTTATTTGTATTCAATCGACTATCAAATATAAAATATCCTCCGGCTGTCAATCACACGTTCATATTATTTAATATATTATTTATATAGTAGTTTAAATGTTATACTGTTGATAACTTTTTATAGTTTATATGGTATATTTAATTTGCAAACTAATTGCTAATTAATTATATAAATTTATTTTGTTAACAGCTATTTGTAAATCGGGTTGTAATACAACAAACGGCGAGTGCTCTCAACCCAACGAATGCAAGTAAGTATTGATTTGAAAAAGTTATTAAAAAAAATTATATATAATTTTATTTTAGTAATGCTTTTCATCCGGCACTTCATCTGCCGGGTGACTTGACTTGCAGTCAAAATAAATACTCAAATATATAATAATAACTCTTATATATTAGTGATTTGAGTGATCAGTGATAACTTATAATTATTTGTTTAACAACTTATTCGTTGATTTTATTTATTTATATTTATTTTATTATTTTTTATTACAAACAGTTGTCGATATGGATGGGAAGGCCATAACTGCAATCAGTGTACTAAATACCCGGGTTGTTTGCACGGCTACTGTTCCAAGCCATGGGACTGTCTCTGCAACGAGGGTTGGGGTGGACTGCTTTGCAATCAAGGTATGTATTGATGGCTGCAATTAAATGCAAAACCAGATGCAAATTAACTTAACTTACGAAATGTTAATTTTTATTTATATTTAAAATTTGTTTATTAGACTTAAACTACTGCACTAACCACAAGCCATGCAAAAATGGTGGCTCGTGTACTAACACGGGTCAGGGCTGGTACACGTGCGACTGTCCACTCGGCTATACTGGTAAAAATTGTGAACAAGAAATTGATAGCTGCGCTCACTATCCCTGCGCCAATGGGGCCACTTGTAAGGTATGTATCAACAAAACATAAAATTGTTTGCCATAACCATTACATTTTATTATCCAATTTTCTTTAACTGAATTAACACAACAAAACACTGAATTAAACACAAGAAACAAAAACACATTTACATGTAAAACGCTAGAGAAAGATAAGCCAATGTTTGTGAGACTAAACTTGGGATGGACAGGTGGCTTAGCGCAAACCCTTATGGCATAGATATTATATACAATGTCTTTCTATCATTTTTTGTTGTGTGCCCTTTATTTTCTTATCCTTCATTAACGCCAGCGCCGATGATAACTATGTTTATAAACATTTGATCCTAAATTACTGGTCAAATAGTCACCAGCGCTGCGCTATTTGGCGGCACATCTGCTGCCCCTAAGCATTGCCTTACAAATTGATTGCCTTTTATCTTCATATGTATGAACACAAGTCGTCTTCTGTTGCTTTTTGAACGAAAGAGAAGTCAAACTCTTATACATTATATACAGTATTTGGTAATAAAATCGACACAAAATACTATATATAATATATAAGGAAAAGAGAGACTGTTTTGGGTTGTATTGTAAAGACAGCTGATTATTGTCTAAAGAAGAAAATAATTCATTTTAAGTGCTGCCAGTGTTTGTGTATAAGAAAAGGGCAGCTGCCCTACCGGTGCCCTATTCACTACCCCAACACACATTGTATGTATATTTGCTATATTTCTTTTTTGGCTGTCAATATGTCTGTCCATCAATTGTCATAGTCCAGGGCATAGGCGCAGCCATTCATATACTATCGCACGCTTTTCGGTCCAATAATTTACTAATAAGTTAAATGAACGCTCAATTGTATTCACAATTCAAACTTAATGTATTAAAAACTCGTGAGAGATCTATCACTTCATAACAATAACTAGAAATAAGTTTATTAATATAGTCTCTCTCTCTCTCTCTCTCTCTCTCTCTCTCCCTCTTTCTCTCATCTTTCATTTGAAGACAAATTGTTTGGGAACTTATAGATGTAGTTGAATGAAGTGAACGCTTTATATTTCAAATAAATATTTTTTTGGAGTAATCTTTCAAACACTTTATATGCCATTACTTATAATACATAACTATTGAATAGTTATGGTCTGTATGTTATGTCTTGAGTTAGTAGTCAGTGATTGGCGATAGGATTGCGTGCCATCGCTATCAGAAAGTAAATCTCTCTCTCTCTCTCTCTCTCTCTCTAACGATATGTATGTAGAAAACTTATGGATTCATATAATTGAAAGCGAAATATAAAATATATAAAAAATTTTGAACATCAAGTCAAGCGCAACACACAATCGCCGACTTTATTATTATTAGGACTGACAGCTCCAGTAATAGTCTAATAAATTAACTGACTATTTATGAGTAGATTATTTAATGTAATATAAAATCAAAGTATAGTTTAATAAATAAGAAAATGGCAGACAATTTGAAAACAATGAAAACAACCATTGCTCCAATATTGATGAGAGAGAGAGAGAAAGAGAGAGATTGCCTGAGAGGAAAAGGCATTTAAAAACTTTCAAATTTATATAATAATAATAAAGCAATGACTTCAATGGTGTGTTAACACCTCTCGCCCCATAAAAACAAGTGAATGTAGTTATTATTATAGACTTTTGTATTATTTAAATGACAAACAATTTTTTATTTTCCTCTCTCTTTCTCTTTTCTCTCTCTTTCTGTTTGTGTCGACTATTTAAACGCTTTTTGTGTTTGAATATTTTTCAGTGGTTATTATTATTAACCACTCGTTTATGTTTGTTTGTCTCAACACAAACTCAATACAAAAATATAAAATTAAATGAATAGAAAAGACATTTGCGAGAGACAACTGCTAAGAGAGAAAAACTTTTTTAAAAAACTTTTGAACAATAATTTTATGTAAATCTTATTCTCTCTCTCTCTCTCTCTCTCTCTCTCTCTCTCTCTCTCTCTAACTTAAACTCCAATTAATGTATACTTTATTTTTTAAATTTCATTATAATATAATGTATTGAATAGTGAATAGAGATTTTTCTTTTGGAAATACAATTGGAATGCATTTCTTATAAACACTTAATATATAATATATATAAATGTATTCTCACATCCATTCCCGTCTACCGGTGCTGCTGTCAACTGATAGCATCATTATTATCAATCACTGATACCTCTTAACGCAATTTATTTGATATCTTTACGATTGCACGTGTGTTGCAAAGTCTGACAATCACACAAATAAAGCTACATTTCCATCCCCTATACATCTTTCTCTCTCCCTATATATACCAATCAAAACCCCCATCCATTTAATCGGCAAATTTTCATACCAGTGCTGTCCTATTATTCAACAAACACTTGACTTTTCTTTGCCTTTTTTCATTCAGATGGTTGTGTGCACTCGGATAGTATATAATGTGATTTAAAATATATGTATATATACTACATGTCCACATCATATAAACTATAATATTGTTATATTTTAAATTTTATTTCGCATACAATTTATAACTTTTTTTTACTGGTGTTTCTGTGCCCCGAAGGCACTCATGACAGCACACATACTCTTTCACGAAATACCAGCTTTGAATAAAAAACTTTATTTCAATTTTCTAGTTCTTTAAAATAAAATAATAGTATATACTTTGTATATCAATGGCTACTGATATTTTACAATACATTTTTCAAACTGCTTTTGTTGTTGAAGTTGTATCGACAACAGTATCGAAAATATCTTTATTTTTCAATCTCTCTCTCTCTCTCTCTCTCTCTCTCTCTCTCTTACTTTAATTATATAATTATTTATCGTATTCTCTCTCACTTGCTGTCTCTCTCTCAATAAACAAGTTTTTTCGGTTCATTATAACTATGGAAAGCAAATATAAAATATGAGCCGAAAAAACGAAATATTATTTTTTGTTTTAATTGACAATTAAAAGCAACTGAAAGAAGCGAATACTTGAATTGTATTTTGAAATACATTTTTGTATATTTAGTTTTGTGTGAATAATTGAATTTTTCTCTCACAATCACACAAACAGTTATAACGAGATGTATATATTTTAAATATATTGATATTTATTATACCATTGAATAGGAAAATAGTGTTTATATTTTTATTAGCAAAAGGCTGTTCCCGATAGTAGACTAGTATACATATATCGGTATTTACCGCATATTATTTATTATACATGATTGGGTGGGCATTATATATCGGTGTTGGCACTAAACAAAACAAAAACTTGCATATCTTATGCAAAGGCATGCAAAAAAGCAATAACAGTAATAATAACAACAAAAATGTTTTATGAAAAAATGTGTGAGAGAAATACAATTCAAATATACAAATCATAATTTAACACAAAAAAAATAAAAGATTTTATTTGGGAAAACGCCTACAGATTTAATACTAATTTGCTTTGAAAAAAATCCGTCTGAAAGCAAAACACTTGCAATTTGAAAAAAAAGTCAAATCCAAATGCCTATCACGATGTATATAATACGATCCGGATGTCTCACACCACGGGAGCACTTTTCACAAAAAGCAAGGATACACTTTGACACCAAATGCAAACACCAAACACATACACATAATTCATACACTTTTCAAACTAAACTACATTTTTCTAACTACTCTATCCTTTTTCCCACTCTCTCCATGAATATTATTAATATTTATTAATAAATTGTTTTTGGTTTGTCCTGTAATTATAGAGTACGACATCCAACAACTACACGTGCGAGTGTCCACTCGGCTATTCGGGCAAACACTGTGAAGTGATGGCCAGTATATGTACAAACAATCCGTGCTCTAACGGGGCCACCTGTTTGGACGGCCCATCGGGCTATATGTGCATCTGTCGGGCTGGCTATGAGGGCGAACACTGTCAGGTCAAGCAAACTGATTGCGATCCCAACCCATGCACTAATGGTACGTACAAACTATACATATTATACTAATTTTATGGTTTAATATTGCATAACATGTATTGTGTGTTTCGGATACTACTAGTCTAGTAGTACTAGACGTCCGGAAGTCACAAATTAGGCGAAAAAAGTTTTTTTTGTAGTTTTAGCACAAATATATGAAAACAACTGAAAAATATGTATATTTTAAATATTTTGTTTTTTTGCTATTATTTAGGCGGTAGTTGTGTGACCGTAGGAGTGGACAGCTATGAATGCCGATGTCGGGCGGGTTTTACGGGTCCTAATTGTGAAATCAATATAAATGATTGTGAAACCAACCCGTGCTTAAACTCGGGCATATGTATTGATATGGACAACTCGTTTCGGTGCCAATGTGTGCCCGGATTTGTTGGCGATGTGTGCCACGAAAACGTGGACGACTGTCTGGCCAAACCGTGCTCTAATGGCGGTACTTGTATGGACCTAATCAACGACTATCAGTGTCAGTGTCGACCTGGTTTTGCCGGCAAAGACTGTTCATTAAATTTGAACGAATGTGAATCCAATCCGTGTCTCAACGGTGGCCTCTGTGTTGATGGTGTAGACGAGTATGAGTGTCGGTGTCCACCCGGCTATGCGGGCGATCGGTGCGAACTATCGGCCAGTGGTGTGGCTTATAAGTTGTCACAGTATGGCAACGGTGTGAACAATGGTGCCAACGACTCGGCAGCACTGGCTGCGGCCACTCTGCCGAGCACTATGGCTGTTGAGACGGCCAGCGAACGCGCCGAAGCGTTGTCATCATCACAACTAATTATAATTGGTTTGGTGTCGTTAGCGGTTCCCGCTTTGACTTTAATCGCCGCCGTTTCCATAATTGTCTGCAAACGCCGTAAGAGCCGACTCGCGCACCAAAAACGACGGGACGAGGACGAGGCCCGTCGGCAGAACGAACAAAACCATTTCGTCACATCCATGAACAACAAGTGTGTCGACGGCGGACCACTGCCCCCACCATTGGGCGGCGGTGTCGATGTGATAGTGAATGCGTTGGACCGGCACTCGTCGCTGTCCCAACTGTCACGGGGCGGCAAAAGTGCCACAATTAACAGCAAATTAACAAATCACGACATATATGATACCAAACAAAATCTGATTTATGGGACAACTCATCGGCAGTTGTCTGTCAATGAAAAGTATGCGACCCTTCAGTCGCTTAAAAAAACTAATTCACAGAAAGTGCTAAACACTGTGTGTACGGCAGTGGACAGTAGGTCTCAAGTAGTCAACAACAATAATACCGCTAAAACAATGACAAATAGTGGTACACTTAATAGTGGTGGCAAATTAATAGTAGATACAACACCTGATGGTAGTGGTAAGGGTGGTATATACCAAGCGTTGCCATCCCAGCACCGCAACAGTTATCATCAAATGATTGTCAATCAATCGCCAAATGCCGGACACGTCGGGCACCAGTATATCACAAACCAAATAGACAACAATAACCAGCACTTGGAAAGGCGTTTATCGCTGCCTCCCGGGGCCCACCCTAACCAGCATTTAATGCCTGTTCAACCAAATAGTTGTTTATATGAGTTAAAAGTCTAATCACTATTAAAACAAAAATTATTATTATAACTACAAGAGCCGACAAAGTCTAATCCGTAATTGTTTTTCATTATTTTTTAATTATAATTATTAGTAATTAATTACAAAAATGAATACAACATTTAAAATATATTTAAATATATATATAATAGTGTAACTAAATATAATTATGTGAACAGAAAAATTAATATTATAATTATGATTAACAAAACAAAAAACCAAAATATTATTATTGAATTAATTAATTGTTTGTTTATAATTATATTAGTATTACTTAATTAATTATATAAAATATAAATTATTATTATGTGTATATTATATAAGATGATTATGATTTGAAATGAATTGATTGACACAAATCTTTATTGAATTCAATAAAGATTTTCAATATAATGTGAAACAAAACAAAATCATTGAAAATCTGTAAAAAATTAATTAATTATAATATGATTTAAATAATTATAAATTAATTAATTTTCATCCAATGACCTTATTAATTGTGTAAAAAAATTATTGAAAATGCATTATCATTAATTGTAAATTCATTTTTAAAAAGCCCTTTCCCTTTACTCTCACTACCCTTTCCCTCCCTCCCTCTCTATCTACCTTCACATTCACTTATAATTATTGATTTAAAAAACCTTTTAAAAGTCATGTTTTTAATTCGATATATATTTTTATTATAATTATTATTATTTATTTTGTAAAATATTATTATTATATTTTCGTCGCTGCCTTTAATTTTCAAATGCAAACATAAGACAAACAAATTGTAATTATAAAGTATCAAACATAACTATAATTATTATTATTATTATTGATTAATTATTATTATTATTATTATATAAATAAAAATATATTATTGATTTTGTGTTAAATTTAAAAAATAAATAATTAATTAATTAATGAAAAAATAAATAAATTATTTCATTTAAAAATAAAAAATCATTTGTTTTTTATTTCATTTATTTGTTAAAAGATTTTTACGATACCATCAAAATATGCCATTGAATTATTTATACAAAAAAAAGTTTTTATTTTGACAAATAAGCAAGTATATACCATGGTCCAAAAATATTTCAACAATTTGTATTTATTATTTGGGAAAATTAGTGTTTTTTGTTTAGTCACTAAAACTTTTTTTTCAATATTCAATTTGTTTTCCCACTGTATTAGACATTTAGTTAACGGTTTATATTTATGTTAGTAAATTGTTTCACAAAAAATAGGTACAATATATCTTGCAAATCAATCTCATGATTGCTTTTATAAATAGATTTTCAAACCTTTTTTTAAACCTAATTTTAAAGAGTTGTTTATTAAAATGAAAAAATCATTTTTTATTGTTTTTTTGTTGTTGATTGAAATACCTTTCACTCAAAGTGTTTGGTATATTATATTTTTTATAGTGAAGTTCACGAAACAAACAAAAAACTATTTAGTTTAGTGTTAGTGGGGGTCATCGGCTAGCAATGATGAGCACACCAGGCCCTTTTTTGTGTTGTTGAATGACCTAGTCGAAAATGTTGTTTCATAGCCTGGGCACAAAAACTTAATTGACACCGACATCTCTCTCTCTCTCTCTCTCTCTTTGGCCGCCAGATATGTGCCATACATTTGTGCCGCATTTGTGTGTATGTACGGTATGTGTAGGACATTGTCACATCATAATGTCCTAAACTACACCATACAACACATTAAGTACCTTGGGCACATTAGACATAGCGTGATGTACCTAATAATCTGTTCGGACAATGTGGTATTGGCCTGGGATTTTATATTGCGGCTATTTCCTACGGATATACCAGGTATGTACTCATGTATATATGGTTGGCTTTTGTCTCATGAACCTGCTCATGAATTGCCCTCTCCATGATAATACCATTCAACCGGTTCAACCAAATCATCTAATGATTTATGGGTGCGATTGACAAACGGGATTCACATTCATTGAGAAGAAATATTTTTGCCAGGTTAAGTTTTAGCAAATACTTATGTACCACTTGCTTGGTATGGGCACATAACCTGTAGTATATGACCATGGTTGTTTTTATTGTCAATGCCGTTCATTAGCAGCGATGATCCCTTTTCCCAAAAGTCTACCTCCCATTCCCCCCAACCATATCCCAACCAAAGACAATAACAACAACCAAAAACTAAACCATCGGGAGTTGCTGATGGTGTTGCTTGTCTCTTAATTTGCAACACTATTTTGTTTTTTCCCTCAACAAAAATACCTTGGTTATACATAAACAGTAGTACCGCATACAGTAATATATCAACAAATTCATCAAATTGTTGGTCAAAAATGTTAACTTTTTTTTTACTTGAAATACTTAATTATTTTTCTAAAAACTTTTTATTGCTTTTTTTGTTTTGAAGTATTCATTCATACATTCATTTTTTGGCCAATCAATCACTTTTGTCGTCAATTTTTTTCACACGATTTTTGCATTTAATTTAGTTTTTAAAACTTTTATTTTTGTTTTTTAAATACATATTTATATCAAATTAGTGCTAATAATTAAGATTTATTTAAAAGTGATATATATTTTAATTGTTTTTCATAACAAAATTTTGTTGCTGTTATTACTAAAACAAAAATAATAATCTTATTTAATTTACTTAATTTTATTTATCAAGTACTTGTTCATTAATCGTAATTAACAAGACACAAATTAACAAAATATATTTATTTAAACACGATTTGATAACATTGGTAAATTCCCAAAATAATTTAATTAAAAATACGTTAAATTATATAATATTATAATGATTAAATCTAATAATTTGTTTTTAATGATTAAATTTGTTAATCTACATTTGCTATTTACGATATTACTACTAATTAAATTAGCAAAAAAAAATATTATTACATTAAAAAGCATTACAAGTCTCAAGAATGTCTCAAGAGATTGTATTTAATCTTATTTTAGGGACTATTTTAAAGAAATTAAATTTATATAAAAAAGTTTTTGATTTACAAAAACTCATCATAAAATATGTGTTCATTTTTTTAGCTTTAGATATAAATAATTTCACTTTTTTGTTGTTGCAATTCATTCATATCTTTCTAACTTTAAAAAAACTAATTTCTTGTAAAATCTGATGACTGGTTGTCAGGTATTAAAGCTTACAAGTATTAGACAGTTATCTAATGTGTTGGCTCACAGACAGTGCCATATATTCTCCATTCATCTCTTGTGTGCAATAAAGTAAAAATTGTATTTCAGGTAATGTAGTGCCGGTGTATCGCTACCTACGCTATACAACAGTAGTAATCAGTAGTCACGGGCTAATAGTACTTATAGTTAGTGCCCATAAATATGATTGCATAGACACACACATACATCCACCAAAAAAAACTTATTCACTTAAGTCTAGAAAGAAAGAAAGAAAGAAAGAAAGAGAGAGAGAGAGAGAGAGAGAGAGAGAGAGAGGGAGAGAGAGAGGGGTTATGAGATTACTTTAATTTTAGTTATGCGCTTAAGGTATGGGTAGGTCTCTCTCTCTCTCTCTCTCCCCCCCCCTCTCTCTCTCTCTCTCTCTCATTCAAACAGTGAGTTTTGAGTGAAAACAAGTTTTTTTTGAATCAAAAAACTTTTTCTCGAGAGAGAAAACTTTTGATAAAAAAGTTAAAGTCAGAAAAAAGGGGATACGCATGGGTTAGTGTTGTCGCACGGGAAGTGGTGGGCCATCGTTGATATGGCAAAAGACTTTCTCAGTGTCTTAGACTACATTTATGTGTACCTAACTATACCTGTATTTTATAAATTATATTTATTTTCACTGTAAATAAAGGCATTCACTGAAACACTTTTTTTTACTCTTGATTTTCTCTGTTGACTATTTTCAATACAAGTTTAATACTGATCTGTATTTTTGTTTTGAAAAAAAAGTTTGTTGTCATTACACAACCTGTTGGCGAGTGTCGTGCGATTACAGTAACAAAATAAAAATTTGTGAAAATATATCTTGAATTTAAATTTATTTTAGTTATTTTTCTCATACAAACTCTTGATTACTGGTTAGCTCTTACTTAAAAAAATATATTTGAATATCTTTTTTTAGAAAACAAAAATTAAATTACAAGTTTAAATTATTTTAAAAACTTATATTTAATTTGAATTTAAATTAATTTCAAAACTACTTTAGTTTTTAGTTTTATTTGTTTCATTGGCTCATACTTTAAGTTAATTATTGGCAATAATTATTTTTCTCTCACAACTCTAAAAGTCAATAAATAAACGTAAAAATTACTGCCTTTTTCTTCCCCAACCATTAAAAGTCATAAATTTCTTAAATATATTTAAACCCATTTAGAGAGAGAGAGAGAGAGAGAGAGAGAGAGAGAGAGAGAGAGAATGTAACTGATAGGTATGGTATGTGACGGTAATTGAATGGATTATTGGGATATTTGGGTAATAATATTGAATTGGCTTTTAAAAATATTTTTTGGTTTAAATAATATTTATTGATATTTGTTGGTTGAACTACATAATAGCTAATTTATTAAATAGACCACAAATCAAGACAAAGTTATATATATATAGTTATACGGTATGTATATTTAATGAATTTACGACATACCGCCGGTAATGAACAGTAGTAGTAGTGATAGTAGTAAAAGTAACGCCGGTATGTTTGGTCGACTTGCGAGGCCTTGGCTTGTAATAAAAATATTGGTTAAGTTGGAGGGTAATATTGGTTGAGATAAATCTGATGGCACTTTTAGTTTATCAGTTTGTGTGCCAAAACACAGTTGTAGTCAATAGATTGAATCATTTCATACATCATAGGCTCAACAAAAAACCATTAATTAATTTTAAAATAAAAGTTTTCAAACATACAAAGTATCCAATTAAAAAAATTTATCTTTGAAAACACCGTAAATATGATTAATTGTATATAAAAAATAAAAGTAGTATTACTTTCAATAATAAAATTTCATATCATTTTTTCTAATAAAATAACATTGTGTTTAAGATATTTGATAATAAAATAAGTAAATAAATGCAATATTTGATACTCTCTCTCTCTCTCTCTCTTTAAAACTTAAATTACACTTTTATTACATTAAAAAATAGTTAGCAATAAATTTATACAAATTGAACCGTTTTTTGCTTTTATCTAATCTCTCCCACAAAGACATGTTTGAATTCAAATAAATAAAATAATTTTTTAAAATTAATATTAACATTTGATTAATAAATTTTTTGTCTGATTTTAATTTAACTGTCAAAAGATTTAACTTAATATTGATATCACAAGATAATCACATAAATTATTATTAAATTAATTTCATAATTTTATGTGTGTGTGTGAGTAAATTATGTACAAAGTCTTAAATTAATTAGCAAAATTAAAAATAATTTATGTTTATTTTGCTTTTATTTTTTTGGATGTCGTATTTCATTTAAATAATTTGATAGTCATTTCCCTAAGTCTTAAGGTGTGGTTATCACTATTACCCGAAACACTTGTTACAGTAAATAGTTTATAATCAATGGTTTAAATTCACACAAAATTCAAACTTTCAAAATTGGTATTTAAAATTCCTAAACACTTCTAATACCCTATTATTAAACATATTTGGGAAACAATTTTTTTCTTCTTAACAAATATAATACATATGCAATTTGTAGCGACAATATTAATGGTGTGTTCATTATATTGTATTTAGTGTCCAGGTATTTTCTCTCAACACCACACTATTCATTGTGAAAAATATCCATGAGTTTGAATGACAGGCCCTCTCAAAACATTTCTCTCAATCAATAATAGTATTTTTGGACACAAAGTCTTACAATGGCTTTTAGTGGTGATAGTAGTGGTCGGATCTATCAATTGGGGGTCAAAACAAGAGAGAGAGAAAAAATGTATAACCAAATTGACATTACTTACTGTCGTCCAATACTTACCAGTAATACCTACTAAGTAATGGCAATACAGGTATTTAGCGGCACACATCATAATGTGTCTGACGTATATCTATCTAACTGACCGACACATACATCTAGATGTCCCTTACCATCAGTATAGTCCCTATGTAGCCGGCGCTGCGGGATGCGCTCGTCCGTTGGCCTGGCATTTATATGGCTGCCAATTGGCAGTGTATGTGACTTTGTCTGCCATCGGGTGCGCCTCACCTAATGATTTATGATCGACAATGATATGTGCCATTCACTCGACCCATTCATTTGGCATTCAATTGTTAATGTCTTATATCTTTTTTCTTAGCCATAGAGAGAGAGAGAGAGAGAGAGAGAGAGAGAGAGAGAGAGAGAG
>JAQIWK010000536.1:0-15381 GCA_034695265.1 Dissorhina ornata | reverse complement strand
ATCTACACCAAAATTTTGTGTTCAAAAGTTAATACCAAAAAAAAGTTATATATAAAAGTATATTGAATTTAAATTTAGCCGGTTCAATTTGACATTTCTAGTTTAGCACATTAGATGCCACTTTGAATGCCCAAACAAAACGGGATTTTATTTACAGCCTTAAGCCATCAAATAAACCGCTTTTACAGGCAAATCCTAGTAAATATATTTAAATTAATAATATAATTAAAATTAACACATATGTTTAGATAATTAAATAACACTTGTAATTAATAATTAACTTTTTTTAATTATAAAATATTTTAAGGTATAAAAATTGTTTCACATGCATATGGTATGGTTGAAAATTTAGTTGTTAGTATCCAGGTTTGTTTTGAATTTGAATATACATGCCAGACTAAAAATATATCTATAATGTATGTTTGTCTTGATGACACCAAAAATAAAAATAACCAACTTATATATTATTTTTAATAAACAATTTTATTATTAAATTATTTTAATTAATTTATACATATGAGTTGACGTGTATTGTTAAATTATAAATTTTAAATTTAAAACAATTAATATATAACTAAAAGTCAGTCAATCAGTTTCATTAAATTTAATAATTTTATTGTATATTAAAAAAAAGTTTTGTTAAGTTTTTTGGTTATATTTGTTTAAAATTATTATAATTTAAATTTTAAAAAACTTTTATTTTCCTTATAATTTCCTGTTAATAAGCAAATAGTATGGGTTATTTTTATCACATTTATAATTTTTACCTGGATATTAATCATATATTGTATATTTTTTGAACAGGTTTAGTTAGTTTACTTCAAGTGAACTAGTAATACAAACAAAGTATCTTGGTAACAATCAATTGGCAATTTATAATCACCAATAAAACATTTACTCAAATGGCTACATCACAGGTAATTAATTATAAAATTAATCAAGTATATATTATTATTATCAGCATGTTATACATGTATAATATTTAATCATACTCATTTAGTTTAAGTTTTACGTGGGATTAGTTTATTTAAAAAATTAGTTATCAAGCTAATCACACTATTTAATAATTAAATTTACAGTATGTAGCTGTTTTGAATTACCTTGATTATTTAAATTATTTAGCATGGTCATTTAAAAATAAACTTACCATGAGTACAATATAGTCAAAGACTAACATTAACAATTTTATTAATTTATAATTAACCGGGTTTAACCATTTTATTGATGATATTATCACCACAACTACATCACCATAGGATGTATTTATTGTATCGGTCGCGCGGACACCAATTGGATCCTTTCGGGGCTCACTATCGGCCGTAACGGCCGTTCAATTAGGATCGACAGCCATTAAGGGTGCGCTCAATAGGGCCGGCATAGCGGCTGGCGATGTGGATGAGGTCTACTACGGCAACGTCTTGCAGGCCGGCGTAGGTCAAGCACCGGCCAGACAGGCAGCTATAGGTGCCGGTATACCGGTTACCGTGCCATGTACCACGGTCAATAAAGTATGCGCGTCGGGCATGAAGTCTATAATGTTGGCCGCGATGGCTATCCGGAGTGGCGAGGGTGACGTGTTTGTGGCCGGCGGTATGGAGTCGATGAGCCAGGTACCTTACTATCAAACACGTGGTGAGACACCTTATGGTGGCATAACACTAACCGACGGTATTGTTATCGATGGCCTGACGGATGCTTACGGCAACGTTCATATGGGTGTATGTACTGAGGCGTTGGCCGCCCGATACGGCGCCACTCGGCAACTACAGGACGAGTTTGCGGCCAACAGCTATCGCCGGGCGGCTAAAGCGGCCACCGCTGGTGTATTTACCGAAGAGATAGTTTCAGTGACTATCAAAGGACGTCGCGGTAAACCCGATGTGATAGTTAGCGAGGATGAGGAGTACAAGAAAGTACAGTTTGACCGAATGGCCACACTGTCGGCCGTGTTTAAAAAGGACGGTACGGGTACTATAACGGCCGCTAACGCCAGTTCGTTGAACGATGGCGCGGCCGCGGCCGTCTTGATGTCGGCCGCAGCCGTCAAGAAGTTTAACGTAAAACCGTTGGCCAAAGTGGTTGCGTTTGCCGACGCCGGTGTAGAGCCGGCCGATTTTGGTATAGCACCCGCCTTTGCCGTCCCTAAGGTAAGGTGTTTTACAATTAGTTAATTAAATGAGTGTTTAATGTTGTGTTTAATTGTAATTAATTTTTGTTTGATTTGATTTTGCTTTTTGTTTTGTAGTTTAAATTTTAAGTTAAATTTGTTTTCATTTGTTTGTTTTGTTTTAACTTAATTTTGAACCCGTGTTGTGCCCATACCCTGTGCCCAGACGGTTGAGTTTCACTCAATTTATTTCATAAATTGATTGGTAATTAAGTTCTGGTAAAACAAATTTAATTGATTTATATCTTGGTTATTGTGTTTCAAATACAGTAACTGATTAAATAAATCATTGAAACAACAAAATTTAACTTATAAAAAAATCATAATTAAAACTAAACTTTATAAAAAAAATGTTATACAAACAAAAACACATTTTAATGTTTTAATTATAATTTTGCTAATGGTTTTCCTTCACACCGGGCAAAATGGTTTTCCCGATGGTATATCCCATGTCAGGTGTTGGCCAAAGCGGGTCTGGAAAAGTCACAAATAACTCAATGGGAGTTTAATGAGGCGTTTAGCGCCGTCGGGTTAGCCAACATCAAGCACCTCGAGTTGGACCCTGAAAAAGTCAACCCAAATGGTGGTGCCGTCGCTTTAGGCCATCCCTTAGGGTAGGATTTATTTCAAAATTACTTTTTAATAAAGTTATTATTAGACAAATAATCAGGATATTTGTTTGTCTAGTATTCAATGTCATTAATACCATTTGTTTTGTCTGTTTTTGATCACTACAGCTGTTCCGGCGCTCGTATTGTCAACCATTTGGCGCTACACCTGAAACCCGGACAGTACGGTATGGCCGCCATCTGTAACGGCGGTGGCGGGGCGTCGGCCTTATTAGTCCAAAAGTTATAATCAAGATATCCATAAATCATTATATGGATTAATTTATACAATTTAGTTAGCTAGCTAATTTAGCTACCAATCTCTGACCCTGGTGATGTTTTTTTATAATTAGGTTAGGTTTTGTTTTGTGGGAATCTCTTTTAAAAATTAGCTATTTTTTGATATAATTATTATAATATTTTAAATAATTAAATGGTTGTTGTGTTTGAAAAAGTTGCTAGGTTGTTTTTTAGATATCAAATGTTAAATTGTATTTTTGAACAAATTTATATGAAATTATTTTTATATTTTTATAAACAATTTATATGTTTAGCATATGTTTGCTATTTTTGTTATAATTATATAACTTAATATTGCATTGTAATTTAAATTATAAATTTTTATTATAAATATATAATCATCAAATAAAATATAACTTCAATTTTAAAAATTTATTAAAATTTATTTTTTTAATTAAAAAGGTTACTCCAAGTCCTGGAGATAGTCTACATTATATATACCCCCTTTTCCCAACTCTAACCCTGCCAATTGCCCCTTTTCTTATTTAACCTAACCTTTTTATTATCTTGGTAATCTTATGAATTCAAATTATCAAGTTTTATCTATCAGTTTGAGGCTGCGCTTTTTCAATTAAATGTATATCAACTTGATATTATCAAGGTAATTGATTTTTACTTTTTAATCAGGGGATTGTGGTTTAGTTTTAGTATTATCAAGATTAAATTAAAATTACCTAGCTTGCCAACAGATAAAGCATTTCAGGCTAATATATATCGCATAAAAACTATTAAATTATTTGATTACAGTTTGTAATTTTATATTAAAAAAATTATTGCCATTTAATCCGTTAACCATTTTAGTACAATTAACAAATCATAATTATAATTGTAAAATGTAATAATTTATAAATAATTAAGTTTTTCATAATTAAATAATTGTTTATTTAATATAATTTGTTTTATTTAATTAGTTTAATCCTGGGTTTTGGGTGGTTTGTAAATAAATTTTTAAATTACATATATCAAAAATAAAAATACAATAATAATTATATATATTATATATTTAACTATAATTTTTTATACACATTTAAAAAATATATATATTATAAATTTAAAAACATATTTATATATAATTATAATTTTAATAACCAAAAAATTATATTCACAACAAAATTTAATGCTAAATACAATTGCGATAAATGTAATGAAATAAAAACTTTTAATTAAGTTTTATATAAAGTTTTTTGTTTATAAATAAGTTTTAAATTAAAACTTTTAATTTATTTATTAAACCAAACTAGAGTTGGGACCGTTGTATGGGGTCCTACCGCTAGGGAAAGGTATTTGCATTTTTCTCATCATATGGTGGCCACCGGGCGGCGGGTGCTGTCGGGCTATATGTGTGGGCAGACCTATTGGCGGGTCAAATGCCTGGCCATATGTCGGGTGCATGTGTTGCGGTTGTTGAATGTGATGATGTACTGATGAATATGTCACTTGATTTGCTGGTTGTGAGCGTTGATAATGTGGTCCTACACCTGGATGTGATGAGTGATAATGTGATGGTAGGTGTGGATCAACAGCGCCGGGATGTGGTACTCCGTGTACGGCTGCCGTACGTAACGATACTTCCCGAGGCGACGGCGAAAACTTTGTCCGATAACCAGAATCGTTGAATGGCGAGTCGGAGGCCGAGTGGTCACCACCGGTTGGGTCTCCATTACAGCGCAATGTCTTCATGAGATCGGCCGACAGACTAATATCGGCGCTCATTAGATCCGTATCGATGGCATGTGTTGGATGATTACCGGCGCTGGTGTGGGCGCTCATCTCCAGTGAACTACTGGCGCTGTTTAGCTCCGAGTGGTGACCACTGACCGAGTCGTTGATAGTGTCACTACTGGTCCGTATCGTTAAAGGTGTCTGCGTTGGCGATGGCGTTGATTGTGGCAGTTGTTTAGGTCGAGCGCCGGTCAACTTTTCAAACTCTTGATGGCATTGATTGTCAGTTTCTTCGGCCCCGTATACGGGTTGTCGCCGATGATCGCTGTCCGCATCGGGAGGTGCTTCTTGTTCATCGTGTTTGACTTCCGAGTAATCATCAGTTTTGTCCACTTTTGGCACATTTGTTTGTATTTGATTGGTATCAGGATGTGATGTCACACGTATGGCACGTACGGTCACACCTGATGTCGTTTCATTGAAGTAGTGGTCGTCATCTTCATTGACATCTTCATCGCCGATATCTCTATCTCTGTTTTCTTCATTGTCTTCTTCCTCGTCCTCATCATCACTACCTGAACCAACACTTCCTGTTAAATACATATCCGATTTAGATCTGCCGATATGTGTCCCACTGTTTGATCCTCGATAAGTGTCCGTAACGGTCGGGCAATCATCAGTAGTTCTGTTTAGCCGCACGGGTCGGTCGGGCAGATGTTGGTGTACGGCATACATAAGCGCCGGTACATTGGTGTGACTCGATGACCGCTCCAACGGCTGTGGCGGGTGTTGGCGACCATTAGTTTGATGATAAGCACCGTTTGTATACGGATTTTGGGGTCTATTTGTCGGGTGATTATGATATGGATTTTCCCGCAACTGAGCGGATGTGCTACGCATACGTTGGCCGTCCAATTGTGCACCGGTAGTGGCCGAAGCCATGGCGTTAGTGGTGGTCAACCATGACTTGACCTCACCCTTAAGCTGTTCCATCTGAAGTCGTTGCAAACGTTGGCTATCAATGCGTTCCCTGAGGGCTGTCCTCTGGACTCGTTCGGCGCAATCATGTCGTTCAACGGCCAACTTCTGGTGGACGGCTTCGTTCAATGAGACCAATTGGTGGTGAGTTTTCTTCTCGAGTGAACAGATCTTTGAGGTGAGATTTTCGTGAGCAATGTCTATGTGATCCATGAGTTCTTGTTTGTCTTTATCCATACGTTTTTCCACTGTTTTAATCAATGGTTTACAGTAGCAATGGTTGGATCGGCCGACGGGTCCCTTACGTATATTGCCGGCCAAATCGATGTAATACTGTTCACCTTTGGTCAACGGGTCGGCGGGCAGTGAATCTAGTTTGGGTTTCGGGAAATCTTTGACATCCGGATGCATATGACACCCGTATGGTGACCAGTCGCAGGAACCGCTTAATAACTTTTTACTGGCTTTTAGTTTGGCGTCACCCGCGGCACCGGCCACACCCGGTGTACCCACCGTTCCGTCGGCCGTAAAATGGACGGATCTACTCGAACCCGATCGTGTCTTTTTAAACCGGTCTTTACGCCGTTTTTCGTCACTATCTTTGCTGCCCTGCGAGCTATCCTTTTCCCGTTTGGCTGCGCTCTTTGTGGACACTTTTTGTTGGCCACCCGTTTTGTTGGTGCCGTTTGTCTGGACAGCTGGCGATTTAAATGGCGGCGGATTTGCTATAATTTCCTGGACATCGGTGTATGACTTGCGTATGCATATACTCATTGCTGTTTCACCTTGCTGTTTTTTTGGGGGTAATAGGGATGTAACAAAAATAGACAATTAGTTTAATGGTTTTTGTTTGAAAAATTACAATTAAATGTGAATGAATTTATTTTTATAATTCAAACTTTTATTATTTCAAAAGTTTACAAAATATTTTTGTGTTGTTTTGGGAAAATGTTTTGTCAATTATTTTGTTGTTTGGTTTGAGTAATGAATATAAATAGTAGATATATTTTTTTGTGGGAGTTTTTGGTCACAAGTTTCTCAACAAAAACTTTTATTTTTTAAACTTTTTTGTATTTATTTATTTTTTGTAATTTGTTTTACAAAAGTAATCATAATTTTCATTATCATCTCGTCATTAATAATAATGGTATCTTAGTCTCTCTCTCTCTCTCTCTCTCTCTCTCTCTCTCTCTCTCTCTGGTAATGATAATTAGTTATCACTCGCTGTGTGTATAATAAATATAAAAGTTTGAGACAATATCTCATCTAATTCTCAGCAAGTACACTTTAATATACCTGTTCTGGATAAGTTATATATTGTTACTTATATAGGTATATATAAAAGTACAGTATATTATAATAAAAACCGGAATGTTTATAAAGTGTACATTTTAATATTAATTGCACAATTAAAACAATAATTACTTATAATAATAATTATTTAAGCCGGTTAACTACTATAACCACTACTACTAGCTTAACTCTATGGGAACAAGTTAACTTTATTACATTTAATAACGCCTTTAGACTGTGGATATCCAAGTATATAAAACAATTGGCTCGCTAACTAACTAAACTTGATATCTTTAAAACAAAAACAAAATTTAATTGCTAATTTATTAGATTACAATCTAACCAATTTATTATTATCTTGTAAATATATACACACACACAAACTAATTGGCCAGCCTATAAAACAGTGTAATAATAATAATAATTTTATAATTAAATACATGAAGTTTAAAATTATTATTATTATTATTTTCAATAACTAATTAATTATTTGTAAAATTATTTATTTTTAACCCTAAATTTATATCTAAAATGTCAATCATTTAATTTGTTTAAAAATTTTTTTGTTTAACAGCAATTTATTATATAGCCTGGACAAACTATTGTTAGCTTACCAACTTGAATTAAAAAAAATAAATTTACTTAAAAGGTGTGGTTGGTTAAAAACAAACTAATCATTCATATAGGAAATGGTTATAAATAAAACTTATTTAAAAAAATATTTTTATATACTGTGTGTTGTAATGATATCAAACATTTTTATCAAAATGTTTTATTGATTGTATTTAAATTTAATTTATAATTTATTTGTTAGTAGTATTATAGTTACCTTATTTTGAATGATCGGGTTAGAGCCAGCTTCTAAAAGTATCCTGGTTAATTTTTTACGACCCATGGCGGCCGATATGTGTAAGGCTGTGTCACCATTCTAGCAAGTTAAAAATAAAAAATTTTATTTAAAACAATAAATTATAATTTATAAATCATAGTGCACAATAATTGTATTAAAATAATTTAAATAAAAATAATAAATACCAATGTAAAGTAATAAATTAAAATAAATATTTATAACAATAATTAATGGTTATGTAAAATAGTTTATTACAAATTTTGATTATAATATATTTATATTTTATTGTTAAGTAATTAATCACTTATTATGTGAATAACAAGAGAGAGAGAGAGAGAGAGAGAGAGAGAGAGAGAGAGACTAAAAGTTTTTATTAGAGATAATCTAATGGCAAATATATATATATATAAAGTTTAGTATTTTTTTGTTAACAAACAAAAAAAGTAATTTATAATTCAATGGATATATTCATTCACTGTATAGTGAATTATATAACGTTATTATATATATATCAAGACTAAAATATCAAGACTTGTTTTTAATGTTTGAGATAAAAACTTTTAAAATGTTTTCTGGTGAGAAAAGTTTTTTGAGCCCTTTTTAACGCATATAACAACAACAAAAACATCTCTCTCTCTCTCTCTCTCTCTCTCTCTCTCTCTCTCTCTCTCTTATACGGCGACCATAACAAGGGACAAATAAATTGGTATATAATTAACCATGTTCAAAAAAGGCCCATTCACCAAACACATAAAGATTTAAAAGCCATTTTATAACATAAAATAAAGTACAAGGTATATAATATAATATTATATTAATCAGTTTTAATTCAATATTATGTGTATAAACTTGGGAATGGTAACTTTAATGATAATATGTTTGTAATTTATTTTGTTTAAAAAGCTATATTACCAACTATTAATCAATATATCAAACAACAAGCACAACTTAAAACCAAAAAATGTTGCTTGTTTGCGGCCATTCGTGAACCAATCTTTATAATTATTTTATTTTAATATATCAATCGCTACTTGATTTTAATAGTCTAACAAAAAACATCTCTCTCTCCCTCTCACAGTCTCTCTCTCTCTCTCTTAATACTTCCTATTTGTTATCAATGGCTATAATCAGGCGCCCAGTTATGTCCCGTGTATTACCCAATATAACAGCCATTTATTTAATTGTATTAATTGTTTACAACTATTTAGCCGATGGACAGGGAGGGTAACGGTGTAGATAACCAGATAGATAACACTGATAAATATTATATTAAAATATAATAAATTTATCAACTTAATTGTCATTTTTAATTGCAATGCTATTCAATCAGTCAATCGGTAAAAAATTATTGTATAATAAATTTTATAATAATTATAATATTTTTACATTTAATTTATTATACAATTATTATAAAATTGTTATTTAATTTATAAATATTATGATTTATATTTTGACTGCATATCATAGATAGCAATGTATCGTTAATTTAAATGTCATTTTATTTTTGAAAATAAATTATTATTAATGTATTTAATCGTATCGTCGGAAGAGTTCCCTAAACTTTCCTTTTAAAATGTATGTAAAAGTCTTATAAAAGTTTGTAAAAAGTTTTTAAAAAGTTATAAAAAGTTTTTTTTATAAGTAATTTTCTTTAGCACTAGACTTAAGGCATAATTTAATATTTACATCAATTTGTCACAAATGATTAAATTTATGAGTGAAACACAAATATAATTATAAAATTTTCATTCAATTTGATAAACATTTTTTGAGAGTTCAGTTAGTTTTTATATTTATATACATATAAAAAAGGATTTATTCAAGTGTTACATTGATTATTATTATTATATAAAAAATATATTTTATAAATATACTTTTAAAATGATAATAATAACTATAATAATAATAATAGCCGTAAATAAAAGTATAGGAAATGCTTTTCATAGATAAGTTTTTTTGAAAAGTTTTTTGTTAGAGAGAGAGAGGTTTTGAAAGGTTTGATTTGCAATACAATTTTATAGCTCATTCAGCCAAACCATTTGTAAAGTACCGCAAAAAATATAAAAATTATATTTTATATATTTATTTATTTTTTGTAAACATAATTAAATTGAAAATAAAATTGAAAACAAAAACAATTTAAACATAAAATAAATTTTTATAAAAGTTATATAAACTTTTTTGTTTTTGATTTTTTGGTGATTTTATTATCATTTTGATTTTTTGTTTGTTTTGTTTTTTGTTTTATGATAACTATTTTGTTTTATTATTATTTGCAATTATAAATTTCTTGATGCATTACTTTGAAAGTAACCATTGTATTTTTTCAATTATTATTTATATTATTATATAATATAATCACAATATTATATTGTTTGGCGTTTATAGAGGACAATCTCATTAAACAATTCACGATTAATAATCAAAATATAATAATAAAAATCTATAAAATAATTAATAAAATATTTACAAAATTATTAATTATAAAAAAAATTTACTTATTATTATGATTAACCAGTAATGTATAACTGATATATAACTGTACCTGTCTATTTAATCTCATCCATCATAATATGTATATAAATATATTGCTTTTCATTTAAATAAAACTTTTTATGTTGTATTTTATATAATATAATATATTCTTATCTCATATATAAAAATAATTTTAATAATAATAATGAAAATATTTTTTTTGTCTTATATTTTGTAGTTTAATATTTGTTTAGACTTTTATTATTTGTATTTTTTATTTCAAATACACTGTATGTTTAATACATGTTTTATAAAATAAAATATAACCAAAAAACTAATTATAAATAAATAACAGGTATATCTCGAGCCAAAGGAAATGCTAGTATTATTATTATTATTACAAAAATAACAAGAAATTTATAAATAAAATAAAAAACTTTTTTTTTGGTTAAACTTTTTGTTGTATAAAAAGGCAATCAATTTCGCAGCCTATTATACCGTTTATATAATAATAACTTTTTTATATAATATATAAATATTATTTGTAAAGTAAAATACTATTTTATTTTTGGTGTTATTCTTATTATTCTTATTTGAAATCTATTTATCCGCAGAGAAAATGCAAAACATATTGCATTCATTCAAAAAGCCATTCAATCGCCGACTTATTAATTAAAATGTTTTTTGAAAAATAAATAAAACATATGAAAGAGAGAGAGAGAGAGACTAAGAGAGAGATAGAGAGTAAAAGAGAGATAAAGTGATGAAAAGGACTGGTAGTTAGAGTAAAGAGATGAGCAAATAAGGTATTGCCGCTAATTGTCAAACACTTTGCACACAAATATATATTGTATAGTAGTCTAGATATAAGTCAATATAACATACAATATATATAATATATAAGTGAAAGTAAAAGTTAAGCCGATTGTGAATATAAGGTACAATATTTCAATAAGATATGATATAATACATTACAATACTACTGTAGTCTAACAGTTATATTAATAAAAGCAAGATAGACATAAATACATTGATAATAATAATAAGTTTGGTCCGTTAAGTACATTTATATTTAATACATAAGTAGTATATTAGTATATATTAGATATTTACTACTTTTTAAACTTTTAAAATTAAAAACATTTATTATAATTTATAACTTATAAATAAAATTAAAAAATATTTTTAAAATATTAGTAAATTAAATACAAAACAAAATTAATAAAACTATTTCATTTATTAGCATTATTTTTTAAACAATATATTTTATTTAGTATTTAGTTATTTAGTTATTACAGCACTTATTTATAACTTGGTTAATTAAAGTAAATCCAATTATATTTTATTTACCCTTTCATATATTAATAATAGACAATTATTTAATAAGCTATGTAATAATACTATTATAGTTATCGTATTACCATCGCCTAAACATAATTAAATTATTATTAATATAATGCCACATTATATTACACTGTTAGTAAATCAAAAATGTGCTTGTTCAGCACTCCAAGAATATAATAAACTAATTATATTTGCGGTATGGTAGTAATATATAAATTATAATGATAAAAATAATGGTATATAATGTTGAAATTATTAGTAGAAATCTAACATGGATTAGCTAGACTATAATAATAGCAAGTTTATATAATTGTATATATAAATTATTGCTTGGCCTATTTTTGTTTTTGTTGTTTTGTAGTAAATATATAGATATTTGATAATGTTACACTTATTAGAACAATTTACACTTTTTAAATAATCAATATATAAATTAATTAAATAGTACTTACAACTTTCAACTTCAATTGTACAAGATTGTCGATCCATTGGAAAGTATTGTAAATTCATTGGACATGATGATGTAATGGTTAATCTAGTTAATTAAAAAAAATAGTATTAATAAAAAATATATAAATAATTATAATTTGCTTAAAAAATAATTGTATCTATATAGAATTTATAAATTAAATATAATACTGTATTATATTTGATTTGTTAAATTCACTATAAATAATTTTTTTAAATATACATTTATTTTAAAGTTTTTTAAAAGTATTTTAAAGTTACTTTGCTTTTAAGAAGTAATGTGTCAAATTATATAGAATTAAACAATTACAAACACATTTTAAATTTTTATTAATAATAATAATACTAATGTTTAAAATAAATTTGTATTTGTTTAAGTTTATATAATTTAGCACATTACTATAAAAAAAATCAAATTGAAAGAAACAAAATTTTTAATCAAGCTAAATTTACCTAATTGAGCGCAACACTTCGCCATTGGATTTAATACGGATAAAAGTGTTTTCAGTGGTGGCTTTATGAAATTGAGCCGACTTTTCATTAGCAAAAAAAGTATCAGGCACCCATATCTTATCGGACACTTCAGCCCCGACAAACAGGGCGTCAATGCCCGGCCTTTTCATAAACGCCAGCCGGGAGTCACGCCACGCCTGACGGAAGTAAAAATCGGATGTGAAGTCCTATAAACATATGTGTAAAATACCCAGGGTAACCAGCCATATGTGTAAAAGTAATAATTATTAGATCAGTCTTGTTTGGACCCAGTTTAAATTATATATTTTTTCATGTTTATTATATAATTGGCAAATACTGACCATATTTACAGCTGATATAGAGCTAATACTAATTATATACATGGTGACGCCAACTTCTACTGGTGGACCTAGATTTAAAATAAAACAATTTAAAAAATGTTTATTAATATTTATAATTTAAAAGTTTTTGCAAGATTACATTTATATTAAATTTTATTTATATTATAAAGTTTATCCATAAAAACCAAATAAATTTAAAAATGTTTTATACATTATATAAAATTAACAAAAGTGAGAGAGAGAGAGAGAGATAGTGCAAAATTAATGTACTGGCTAATTTAGATCTAGGCCATGACAAATGACCATTACCATAAAAAACAAACAAACAAAACAAAAGCAAGCAATACTTTTGCATTATAAACTAGTTAAAAATTTATTTATTTATTTTATATTCATCGTTAATTGTATGGCTATCCAATTTAATGGTAAATATTTATTGACATAGACTACCATGATAGTATAAGTACTATCACATCTCTCTCTCTCTCTCTCTCTCTCTCTCTCTGATCCATTGGATAATACATAAGTAAATACAGGTTGAGATTTATTATACATACATACGTAATAAAAGTTTGCTAGGATAAAAATAAAACTAAATAAAAGCAATAAATGGTAAAGGTCAGACAAAAGTCAAACCCTATCCCTGACCATTTCAAAAGCTAAACTAAGACCTGATTTTATCGATTTAATACAAATTTTATTGCCTTAATATTTTTTTATTTAGTTTACAGAGAGAGAGAGAGAGAGAGAGAGAGAGATGTTTGATAGTAGCATGGTAATTTTCAAAAAGCATTTGCTTAATATATTTATTCAACTAATATTGTTTTTTTGCTATGTAAAAGCACTTGTTATTTAATGTCCAGGCTAGCTGGATGTTATTATGTATTGGTATTATTATTACACAGTTTATTGTGTTAATACATATAAATACAATAACCCGCTACTCAATTAATAGCCGGGTATTTAAATTGAATTGTTTGATTAGACAGAGAGAGAGAGAGAGGAGAGAGAGAGAGAGTAATATAAAAAGTAAAAATAAATTTAATACAAAGGGAGCTATAAATGTAAATAAAAAATTTTGTAATTTATTTATAAAATGTAACAAAATTTAAAGTAAAACAACAACAACAAAAATAATTGCTTGTGTATTTTTTAAACATACTTTTTTTTTGCAATATTAACTGTATACTTTTCATAATATATAAAATTGTCATGCTTAAAATATATAGTTTGCTTATTTTGCATTGTATAATGGTTTTGTTATTTTTTTGGCTAGTACTATTATTTGAGCTTGGTAGTAAATATAAATAAAGACATTTAACTGTTTTGACAAACAAAACCAATTTTTTGTTACTTTAAAGTTTAAACATAAGGAGAGAGAGAGAGAGAGAGAGAGAAAGAGAGTAAAAAAGAGAGATATAAAAACTTTTTTGTTTTACATTATTATTATTATTATTGCATTTTGTTTTGTTATAAACATATATTTATTTTACTTACTTTTTTATGTATTATATAATATACTTGCAAATTATATTTACAAAACTAAATATACATTTTTAAAACAATGCATATCAGGCTATAATACAAATTAATGTTTATTGTTAGTTAAATTTATTGATATATTTTTTTTGTCGTTGACATGTATATATTAATATATTTATACATTTGTTTTTTGTCTACATTATATAAAAACATAAAAACATTTTGGTTGTTTGATTTAAATATAAGTTATGTAATAGTATTTTTGTAAAACTAAATTTGTTCAAATAAATTGTATATTTATTTAACATCTTATTTACAATACTAAAGGGTATATTTAAAAATGATTTGCAACAAAAAAGTGTAAATAAAATAAGTATAACTTAATAATAATATATGATTATTGTTATATTACTTTGCATTACTACTTTGCATTATTATTTTGCAAAACAAGATAAATATTTGTAAATAAAATTTTAAAAAGTTATATACTTTTTGTTTTGTAAATAGTATATAAATGAAACACCATGGTACTGTAATTTGCACAACTGTAATTTATAAATATTAATACAAAACTATGTATTAATACATATTTTCAAATTATAACATTAACATAAATTTATTTTTAAAAATTATCAATAACTTTAATATTTTTATAATAGTTATTTTCCGTATATTTTTATTTTATACATTTATTTATTTTATAATATTGCTATTTCACCCAGTTAAATGAAAATCTATAAAGTATTTCCTTGCTGTTTTTTTTCTCAGAATATTCTTTATATATAAATATATATTATATTAATATTGTATAATATATACAACACATATATAGTAATATTATAGATATGTATGTAAGTAGTAAACAAAAACAATGAAAAATGTTTTCTCACTTTTCAAAACACCAGAGAGAGAGAGAGAGAGAGAGAGAGAGGGAGATCG
>JAQIWK010000535.1:0-15381 GCA_034695265.1 Dissorhina ornata | reverse complement strand
GAGAGAGAGAGAGAGAGAGAGAGAGAGAGAGAGAGAGAGAGAGAGAGAGAGATTAAAACATTAAAGGCCGGGTAATAAAACTAGTTTTTAAATAAATTTTAAATTTACTGTTAAATTAAATTAAATTTTTACTAAATTAAAAATAAATGTTTTATATAATTTATTAACAATTGAAATATACATCATTATATTTTTAAATACATTTAATTTAGTTAATAAATTATTATTTAAATAACATCTATGTACATAGTTTGCATATTGTGTATATACTAGACATACATTTGTAATTGTAATTAAAATATTTAAAAAAGTTATTAAATTTATTTAAAAGTTTAAAATTAAAACTTCAAAAATCATACAAAACTTTTGTATGAAAAAACATTTTTTAACAGCATTTCAGGGGAACGCCTGTAGAAGTGCCGTAACGTAATGCTTGAGTGAAATGCCACACAAAAAACACAGTGTGTTTAACACACGCTTCACAACGACTGCACAAAACAAATACCAAAAAAATCAAAACAATTTACACTTTATTTTTGACTCACATTTTGATTACAATTAAAACAATTAAATCAATTGGTCTTCAATTTTGGGATCAGTTTTAGGTGACAATCGTTTACACGTGTGACTCGCAATACAGCGGTCATCCATTGGTGACATACTTGTCAAGCGGTGGCCGACCGGCCGGCGACCACCAGTACTGGTTGATCACCAAAGATATCACCACTTTTTTTCTTTGACTGTTATTATCATCGGATCAGTGATTATATACACACAACACGTGATTACAAGAAGTATTTTTGTAAGTTTAAGATAATAAGTAATCAATTGGTGTTTAACATTGATATCTGGATGACTATTATTAACAGGACTATGGCATCGGTGGCCACCGATTACGCGGTCAAATGTAAACACTTGTGGCACTCAACACAAGTCTATTGTCTGACGTTTGACCGCAGCGGCCAATTCATTATCACCGTACGTACCATCGTATTGAACATCACTCTAATTGATCCACAAATTTAATGAATTGTTTGTTTTGTACGCTAATAGGGCGGCGATGACGGTCTGGTCAAAATATACTCGACTCAAACCGATCGACTTGTCCGGTGTCTGGCCGACGGCAGTGACCAGCAATACATCGACGAAATGACGGCCATTTGTCGCGATAAAGACTTCGAGGCCATAGATCCAGAGGCGCCAAGTCTGGAGTCGATGTCCGAGATGTTTGCCGTTCAGGACATCGCTGTTAACTATGAAAATACTTTAGTGGCCGCCGCTAAACACACCGGTCTGTACTAGTGTTTGGAAATTTTGACTCCCAATCACTCCCACTCCGGCGTACTCTTGCATAATCATACTCCCAATCACTCCCACACAATCCCACACCCATGCACTTCCAATCCTCCCAAACCCGCTCCCGCATTAGTTTTAATATGTAATTTTATGCTTAAGATGACCACAATTATCGGGTTTTACTTATTGACCGGTGTCTTTTTGCCAATAAAAAGTAGCAACTTATTATATGCATTACAAAATAAACACAACATAACTTTCAAAATATTACTTCTCTCTCACTCCCGCATACTCCCACTCCCGCCTAATCCCACTCCCTTCACTCCAACAGACTTTCGCCTAATCCCACTCACTCACAATCACTTGATCAGTGAGTGAAAACATAATCACGTGATTATGATCCAAATACTAATTAGTACTACACTCTCTCTCTCTCTCTGACCGTCGGTCACCGCCGTACTTAACCTCATATAACTTTTTTGTTGTCCACATTATCTTCAGGTCTTATAAATGTATGGAATCTGAAGACATATGAGTTGATCGCCAAACTGGACGAACAAGTATTTCCCATACGATCGATACGGTTCTCGCCGTTTGCCTTTGCGGTCAATCGGAAGTACTTGATCTCGACATCGGACGACGGCTTTATCTACTTTTACGCCTATAACGACCGGACACTGGTTTTCACACCAAAGTCGGTACACCGAAAGGGCAAATACGACGGCGAAAGGGCCGTCCATATTAATGGCGACTTTTCGGCCGGCGGTCTACTCTACGGAATTATCTATACGTTTGGTATACCGACCGAAGTGTCGGGTCCGTTGTCCAAGAAAGCAAAATTGGCGCCCGTATTGTCCAAAACTAATACCGTTCAGTCGGCCATTAGGATCTTGAATATGGCCGACGAGTCCCAAAAGGAAGAGTGGAAGTACGTCCAGCACAAGAACCATCAGGACTGCGAGTACTCGTTCCGCTTTTGTCACAATAGTTTCCGGTATTTTTAAAGTAGTTTTTTAATTACTTTTTAATTACTTTTTTTTACATCTATTTTGTGTATTATTTGAATCTTAAGATTTGCTACGGGATGTGACCACGATTCTAACGCGTGCATCTGGACCTTTGATAAGGCAAACAAGAAGTGGGACTCCATTTTGATTAATATCAACGCCACTCAAAACAAGAAGATCTTAAGAGGTTTTTGATTGGTTTAAGACTTTTGTTTAAATTGAAATACAATTGTTTTGTTTTTTCCTATCAATTGATTTAAAGGCAAATCAAAACAGTCGACCGAATCGGACGTATTTGTCGATGAATTTATCTTCAGCTGTGATGACAAGTATTTGATAACCGCATTGAATGACTGTAGTGTCAAAGTGTGGAACTCGGAGTCGGGCGAACTGGTCCGCCATTTTCATGACCAACACAACGATAAGGTGTCGGTCATTGAATGTCACCCGAAGTTGGATCACATATTTCTATCGGCCGGTTATGACGGCAATGTCTATATATACGATATCGTCACTGGAGTAGTGCTTAAACAAGTAATTAAAGGGTTAATTAATATTTAAGATAATTTGTTTGATTGAATTTGTGTCTTTTTTTGGCCATTAGTTTGATTGTAATATAACTGTCAATAAATTGGACGGCAAGACAGCTCAAGACGGGTTTGATTTGATTCAACCGCAACTACTCCAGTGCTCATTCAGTCCCGACGGCCAAACCATAGCCGCTACCGATAGCTTAGGCAATATGACTGTAATAACAACTGCGGCGGCGGCGGCCACTGAAGCGGCCGTCGCAACGTTGGATCAATTGGAGGCCGAATTATTCCGAATACATTCAGAAAGTGAAAACTCTTGCGATAGTCAGTCGACGCCAGAGTTCATACCCGAGTCGACCGAAAAGGATATGGACTTTCGTTTCAGTGTTTTTGAGTTTGAATCGGAACTGATTCGTGGCCACGAAAAACCATCACCGGTTAGTCTTTTTAAAATCATTTATCGATTTAAATAATTGTTTGTTTGTTTGGATTTGAAATTATTGTTTGATTTACTTTGAAGGCAAAGATTGCTCGAAACGATGATCGCATAATTGATGCCAAAGATAAAAAGGTAGTCAGGGCTTTAGATATGGGCGCCGGTAAAGTGGCCAACAAATTACCGTACAAATTACCTTCAAAACCATCAAAATTACCGGCAAAACAATCAAAATTACCGTCAAAACCATCAAAATTACCGGTCGGTAAACCTAAAGATCTTGCATCTAAAGTTATGTTAAATATGTTTAAATCAAAGACTGCCGCCAAACCAGCCGTTAAAGAGCCGGCAGTTGATACCAAACTACCAAAACTAAAGCCTGAAGTGACACCAGTAGTGCCGTCCAAATCGACTAATAATAAAGGCAAGCCATTAAGCACACCCACCGTTAGCAGTAGTACAACATCATCACCAATTGGTTCCAAGACAGCCAAACCGGGTAAACAAGATTGCCGTCGGATATTGGATGAGATATTTGAAAATCCGGCCTCACGTCCATTCCATGTCATTGATCACATCCAATGGCCGACCTATCGTAAGGAGATAGCGGACGCCGACCTATCGTTATCGCAAATTAAGATTAATCTATTGGAAAGTTGTATGTCTTTGAGAGGATTCAATACTAATATGAATCACTTGATTGAGAACTCGAAGAAGTTTTTCCGACACAAAGATCTAGAGATATATGAATTGGCCATTGATTTAGAGAAATACTTTTGCAAGAAAATGAGGGATACGTTTGGCGCCGCCTTCAAAGAGCCCGAACCCGTGTCCGACAGCGAAGACGAGGAACAACTCGAAGACCAAAAGTCAGAAACTACTAATGATTTGGATGTGAGTGACAATCAAACGTGTTTGGTCTCTAACCAGTGGCCACTCAGACGGCTATTAAGAGCCAAAATATAGTGAGAGTTTTATTAACGAGTGTTTTCCCTAATAAGGTGTCCAAAAATGATTGCAAAGTTGCGAAGCCATCCAAGAGTCCCATTAAGAGCCCGATTAAGAGTACGACGAGTGGAACAGATGGCGATCAGGTTGTGGCTAACGTTGTGCCGATAACACCGACTAGAGTGACCCGAAAATCTTCATCGTTGGCAAATAGTAGTAGCAGTGGTAGTGTTAGTGATACTGCTGTTGTCACTAAATCTAAGGCCAATAGTAAGACCAAAGTGTTGGCAAAGTCTGGAGGAAAACCGAAAAGTGCTTCAAAGTCGAAGAAACCGTCGGTTACGCCGAAGAGAAAGGCCATAGTGGACATGAAATCTGTTGCTGATTCGGCCAAACGGTCAAAGACTAATGATTTGGAAGAGCTTATTGTTTTGGACGATATGCCCGACATTGAAATAGTGGAACCGATAAACGTATTAATCTAATTGTCTTATAAATTGTTTTTTAAAATTGTTTTGTTTTTCTCTACAATTAAAGCCTCAAAGAAAGTCATCTCAAGAGTCACAGTCGAGTGTGAATGGTGTAAAAAAGGTGTCCGATAATCAAGATTTCTCGGATGACTTGTCGCCCAATGAACTGGTCATAGCTTCAGATGTAAACTATAACTGTTTTTAATTTGTATTCAGTTTTGAAATTTGTTTTGTTAATTGTTGGGCACCTGTAGGTCGAAACAAGTGAACCAATTAATGGTTTAATTGAATCTCAGGACCAGACGGCGACCGACGCTAATTGTGATATAACTGATTCTTCAAAGGTCACCATCTAATTGCTATATCTTTGTTGTTTTAATTGGATTGCCTTTTAATTAAACAAATATTTAACTAATCTTATGTTTCATTATATTACTTATTTTTGATTATATTTTTATCGATACTTTACTTAAAATTTCGTACAACAAAAACAAACTTTTATTACATTAACGATTAGCGTCTAAACTAAATTTAATTGCTTTTTTGAATGACTATTAATATATACTTAACTTATTTATTTGGTTGTTAATTATTATTGAATAAAAATTTTATGTAAACTTATATTTTTGTTTTGTATTTTTGACAGAAATCTCTATTTTGTTTATATTGTGATGAATTGTTTGGCGACAAACGTCAGGCCACCACTCACTACTTGAAGCATATGTGTCCGTTAAAGTGTGTCCAATGTCGGCGCCAGTTTGAGGCCTACGATCACTACCTGACGCACGGCGACGGCTGTACGCACCCGAAAACACCGGTCAATCTTGAGTGGTCGCGCCATTACGACGATACCATCGTATGGATTACCGGATTCCTCGACTATCAACTCACTGATGAGTTTCGAGCCATTGAAGTCATTGAAGATATTGATGGTATTTCGGGCGACAAGTCGTGTATAGTTTGCCAGAAAGTGAAGAAATTAAGACTTAATGTGATGAGTGCTAATGGCGTTACCATCGATGGTGCCGGTGATCACTCGTCATCCAAAGAGTCCCACATTGAAAGACACCTGAAGTACGAAAAGCAATACCAATGCCTTATCTGTTCCCTCAAAGAAGACAAATATTTCTATTGCAATACAACAGGTAATCACGCGTCGGATGTCTTGTAATTTGGTTTTAAATTAAAACTTTTAATTAATTAAATTTGTTTTAATTGTATTAATGGCAGCGTTGGCCAGAGAGCACCTGTTGAACGAGCACAAGTCGTACGCCGACCCAATGGGAGGGCCCACCGATGCCTTACGCTTTTTTGACCCATCGATACCGATATTAAATGATATTATAATGCATTTCAATTCATAAATTGTTATTATTATTAATTATTATTATTATTTAATAATAGTTATCATTAATTCATCTATACATTAATTTTTTAGTCCTTTTTTTAGTCGTTTAATTGTATAATGCATTTCATTGTCTCTTTTTTTTTGTCTACTTTTTTCAAATTAATTATTTGTTTTGAATTATATTTTAAACAAATAATTTATTTGCTGTTTATTTGATTAAATTATTATTGGATTTATTAATAATTAGTATTTAATTATTAATTACTTTCATCGCAAAACAGTTATAAAACAAAAATATAATTTAATATACATTTGGTTATAAGTTGTATACTTAATGAACATTTTTAATTAAATTAAATTAAATTAGCCATTAATATAAGGCTGGTTTAAGTTAGTGATGGCACTTATAATAAAAATATTAATTAATTAAAATTATTAAATAACAAAATGCTATTAAAGATGTTTTTCTAAAACTCAAATATTTAAAAGTATTATAAATTTTACAAACTTAATGATGTATTTTGTTGAATATTAATAATTAATTATTGAATAACACAAACACTGAATGAATAAATATATTTTTTTCGTAATATTTTTTTTGTATTATTTTTATTAATTATTTTTAAAAATTAAAGTTAAAAATATATTTAATTTTTAAACTTACACAGGTAATTAATTGTTTTATAATAACCAGTTTTTAATTTACCTGTATTACATGGTAAGTTAAATTTGTTATGGCAAAATTTTATTAGATTTGTAATTACAAATTAATATTTCAAAATTAAAAGTTTTAATTAAAAACATATTTGTAAAATATATTTCATACGGAAAAAGGTGATTAAATATCTTAAGATCAAATAATTAATAATAAAAGTGTTATGTTGTTAAAATTTGTATATTGATAAATATATTTAATTTAATTTGTTCGTAAATTTGGAAAAAAATTAGCTTGTTGATTTATTTAAAATTATTAATACATGTATTTGAATAATTGTGACGGTGTGTGCAAATTTAAATATATTTAAATTTAATAATTAAATAACATTGGCCTGGATAAAATTTAATATAATGTATAATTAATTATTTTTGTAATTAAATGGACATGTACAATTTTTTAATTATAAAAGTTATTCAAATTATAATTTAATGTTTGTAAAGTCATTTATAAATATTTATTTAGTGAATATTATAATTTATAAATCAATTTTATTTTATTTACTTAAATAATCGACAATTAAATTGTGATATATTTAATTTTGGTACAAATTGTTATATATTTTATTGTGATTATGTTACTTATAAAAAAGTATCATGGTAATATACAATTTTTGTCAAGTTTTATTATATATTTTTAATTTTATTATCGCAATACTTATTGTTTACACAAATTATATATTTTTAATACATAAGCATTTAATTATCGAAAGTAACTTAACCATTAAATTTTATCGTAAGTAATCCTAGACAAATAAATTGATAATAAATAATCTTGTTCACTTACTAGCAAATTATTTTGCTAAATATTACAAAATGTTATATAACTATTATAAATGTTTAAATAGCTTTCCTGTGTAAAAAAATATTAATTTAATTATTACGTTTAATTATTTTTATAGTTTAAATTTAACCAAGTTGAATATTACATTACATGTTATACTAATTTTTATATTGTAAAAAGCTTACAGTTTGTCTTGATTTAAAAAAATAGTTTCAAACCTTACAGTTTAAATTACCCCAAAAAATATTGGTAACGTTGTGTTTGAGTGGGCCTTACATTGCAGTCAATGATTAAACAAAACAAATCAGTTTTAAATGTTTCACTTATTTAATGACGAAATACGCGCTCAAGTCTGACATATGTTTACATTATTCAGTCATAATTCCCACTCAACACACAATATGTGGGAATGGGTTTCAACATAAATTGGGATTATTCCCATAATAAATAGCAATACTGCCTAAAACTACATTAACGGGAGTTTAGCTTTATAATCATACAATACTTCAACGTAATAGTGTTTTAAATTTCCGGTATATTTTGGCAATGTTGCCATATATTTCCAAATATACTAAATTAAAAAATTATTTTTAATTAACTACTAAAATTCATCATTATAAATGTAAGCAAATTAAATTATTTCATTAAAATACATATTTAAATAAAAATTAAAAATGTTATAAATTAAAAATTACTACAATTAAAACTTCAAGCAATTTTGGCATTTTTGGCAATTAATAAATTACTCCCTATTATTACAAGCCATTGAGTTTTGCAAACGAGTCAATCGCGCATTGATTTCAATGATTTGTTTTTATTATTTATTTTTTAAATAATTATTAATTAATTAAAAAACTTTTTAAACATTTTAAACACATTTTATAAATCAAACATAAATTTATTACACATTTCCAGTCACTCATTAGATCCCAAGAAGTCTGGAAGTGAGCGACAAATTGCCACTAAATGTATGTTTACTTCAAACAAAAAGATAACAAAAAAATTTGATTTAATTTTAAAATTAATTGTATTTTAATTTTTTTTTTACAGACATTACTGGCCGTCAAAGACATACCATTGTATTAGTAGATAATGGGATCAATTGTGTGATCTAATGGCCGCCAAAAATATATACTTTTGTGTGTTTTGTCCGCATTGGTGGACAGAAGTCGATCGGTTTGATCCGAGCCGTCGACTTCGCGACCACATGACTGCCCACCACTTGACTGACCGTACCGTCGATGAGTCGACCATCGATTGGATCAATTCGTTGGCCACTTACGAGCGCGACGTCAACCGATCCCTAAGAGACAGTCCGTCCGGATTGCCAAAGACCGAAGTGCCCGAACTGGCCACACATTTGATGCGCGGGTGTCCACTGTGTGACTGTATAATCCAATACTTCAAACTTGATCTCAACACTCGGTATCCACAGTCGGCCGATGGCCGCCACCGTCAACGGCAACGCAGTCTATGTGTGTGCGGTTCGGGTCGAGAAGATCCCAAAGTGATAGTCACTTGCCATCAGTGCCAACAACTGCTTCACTACGACTGTGTCGAGCCGTACGCCTACTCTGGTATGTAATTGAAAGACAATTGTCTCACTCAACACATTCTTCCACTTTGTTAGACACTAAAGACATTCAAAGAGTGAATCAATTGATTTATAATTTACATTATAATTGAGTTTTAATTGATTTTTAATTATAGTTTTACAAACTAAAGCATAGGTTTGTCTATTACTTGAGGTGTCTATCAACTGATGGTTAAGTTGAGGATAGGATTGTATTTATATTTTTTTTGAGTAATACATGTGCAGTGACTGGCAGTGACTGCACCTGTAGTTTAAAATTTAGCTTTAAATTAAAGCTATTTAAACACAATTTATATGTAATTACAAATTGTATAGTAAATAGTAATTTAAAATACCTTTTTATAAATAGTGTGTTTAAGTCATCCAATGATTTACTATTAGATCCAGCGATTGATTGGTTAGTTCTTCGAGTATCAGTGAATTGTTTGTAAATTATTGTTATATTATTACAACAGTAGCTATAAAATTGGTGTTATATTTAGTATTAAATATCACTTTTAAATTAAAAGTTTTAATAAATTGTAAAATACTTTGTGATAAAGTTGTTACAATGGCATAAACACTGCCATAATTTATAAATATTTATATTTCAAAACTTGAATATCTAGTTACATTTAAAGCTGAACTTGATATTAAAAATAAAAACATTTACCCAGGATCTTTAGTGCGCCAGTTTATACCTGGTATTATATTACCTGTGTATTTGTGCACATCATCAGTGCAAAAGTGTATTATACACTAACTTTGCAATTGAATTATTGATTGAATTATTAAATTTTGTACACATTTAGGGTAATATACTACCAGTAGTAGTGACTTGTAATGCAAATATTGATTAATTTAACATAAATTTAATTATATTAATAGTTATTGTATAATATATTTCTATATGTTTTTGTGTGTGTTTTTAATGCCAAATATAGTCATTTGAATGCAATATTAAAATATAAATTTTATTATTGCTTTTTATTGTCGTTTCAATCATTTTTATTGTTTGCATTAATTTATTGGACAAAGATTTGGGTCAAACCGTTTGTTTGCCATAACTTTAGTTAATATCTTTGTTATCGTATTTGTTAGTAATAGTTGTTAAGTTGTAGTAAAGTTAGTGTATATCTTGTAAAATATGATAAATTAAGTGTTTTTTAAACCAAAAATGTATTTGAATTTTTAGTTTATATTTCATCTTTTAATATAAATGTTTATAAAATTAATTTAAATATATATTTAATTAACTAAACATTGTTTGTATGTTTGTTTGATTAACACAGGAGAGGATATATCGCTTTACAAGTGCTTTAGATGTCGGGCAAAGACATCGACGTACGAGATATTGGATTTGAAACGTGATGGCGGGTCGGAGTTCAAGCAAAAAGTCCATTTGTATCATCACTTGAAATATTTGCCATTTGTATGCAAAGCACCCAAAGTGGTCGCCGACGGGTGTCAGTCGTTGTGCAACAAGTCGTTCAGTTTGCTTAACCTTCTGAGAGGTCACATAAAGACTGGCCATAACTTGAGTCTCGACGACAACCAATTGTCTCATTATATTAAGCGAAAAGAGATCAATGAAGTTAACCAATTGATTAATAAGTGTTTTGTTAAAAACACTACTCAACAGTCAAACAATACATCACCGGCTAATACTGTGACCGTAAATACTCATCAAACTAGCGCTAGTAGTCGACCATCACTGGCCAATACTTCATCGTCGGCCACGCGATACGTGGTTACAAATACAGGACTCGCAAAGTCATCAACAACTCAATACACTAACGTTTCGAGCCCTCCCTTACTGACACCCGTTAGTCCCGAACGTCGAGCGCCGCCGACGGCCGCCAATCAGTCCTCAAACAAAAGCTGTGATAACCGTCCGAATATGAATGAGATGTACAATCGGGTAAACGGTGGCGCCAATCGGTCATCAACTTCACACGAGTCTCATAACAATAGCGCAAAA
Source organism: Dissorhina ornata (assembly GCA_034695265.1). Lineage (NCBI taxonomy): Eukaryota > Metazoa > Arthropoda > Arachnida > Sarcoptiformes > Oppiidae > Dissorhina > Dissorhina ornata. The sequence continues at coordinate 4,291 of JAQIWK010000535.1, read as the reverse complement.
CGGGTCAACATTAACGGCACACCACCAGTACTCACTGCCGCACATCAAACATTGATAAATCACTCAAAAATGGCAACTAATAGTCCGTCGGGTGGCATAGTGGCCAACACTCAACAAGAACCGACTCGCAAACGACGTGGTCGACCGCCGCGATTGTCTAAGACATCACCAAAGAAACCTCACGTGAGTCCAGTTCAAGCGTCAATCGCGGCCACGATTGCCGCCTCACGTAGTGATAACAATCTGGTCGTACGGCAGCCGATCGCTCCCAACGGTCACATCACTGAAGGAAACCCATTGATGCGAAGTCGACTGTCGAAGATATCTCGTTTATCGCGACCTGACATCAGTCTGAGTCGCGAAGATGAACGGACGCGACAAATGACTGCAAACACAACGGCCGAAGGTAATGATGAGGACACTGGTTGGGACTCCGATGTCGGCCAATACGAGCGCAATAGTCCGTCTAAAAAGTCCCGCAAAACTGCCACAAAAACGGCTATTCCTACTACTAATAACTCTCCCGTAGCTAACGGACGCGCTTCTAATAATGATAGTCAACGGGCGAGTGCCGGTCAAAGTGCCGAAAGCGATGCGTTGGTCAGTCGTCCCACTGTTCAAACACCGGACACTGTTATTGTCTCGCCAGACATTGCCGTTAGTCTCCCACCCGTTGCCGCATCGGTTGACTCGGCCACAAATGGTGATCAAACAAATGGATTGTCGGGTGCGGGTGACGCCAACTCACGTCCGAGCACTAGTCGGCTAACGGACGCCTCAGATGTCATTACTTCCGAAGTCAATGTCTCAGGTAATTGTTGTCTTAATTTGTAATTTACTTTGTTTATTATTTTGTTTGTTAATTGTTTTGTTTGTTAATTTTATTTTAATTAGTAATTTATTAGTAATTTCTTAGTTAATGTTAACATTATTACCGATTATATTATAAATGTTTGTATTTATTTGTTTTGTTTCTTGTTATTTGACAGACTTTTAAGGCAAACCAAAAGCTAAACAAACATATAATTTAGTGGACAAACTAAACCTTTTTTCTCGATATTCAACATACTTTTGATAATATCTTTAAAATATTTGCTGTTTTTTTTAATAATTATTATTTAAACCTATTTTTCTACTTATAATACAAATCTAATTGATTTTATTTGATTAGATTTTTGAAATTGATTTGTCTATTATTTGTTTGTGTTTTTTAAGTGATATTTTTGTATTTAATTATTACTACTTTTTTTCAATTTAATAAACATTTGTTTGAATTTCAAAACAAGTTTTGTTTAGGTTTTAGTGTAGTTTAGCTGTAAATATGTGTTTGAAAAATATTAATTTTTAATTTAAATCAATAATTGTCTCAATTTACAGCTGCAGGTGGCCAACCAGCGCCGGTACACCACTCGCCATCTGATTGGCTATTGCACACAACGCCCAAGAAGTTCCCGTATTATCCACAAAAGGGCGATGAAGTGGTGTACATACCGTACGGCAATCAACTGTACAATAATCAGGTCAAGACACTCAACCTTTACAAGCAAACCAATCACAACAAGTATTTGAAAGAAAAGGACATAATTGTGGCCAAAATTCGGGAAATTAAGTTTGAAAAGAGCGCTAACGTACGGCTGGCCCGACTCACGCTGGCCGTCATCACTAACGGTGTCGAGTCAAACAACACTTTTACCATTAAGTACACCGACTTAGACGGTGTCATCGACTTTATTATATTGAAACAACTTTACGACCGAAGCCAACACATCGAGTGGTCTATTAACCAAACATTTCGATCGATAGTGGAGGACAAATGGTGGTTTGGAACCATTCATAACTTTAATATCAACGACAACAATATGGTCAGTCAGTTCCAGTCGATACAAGTCGAGTGGGCTAACCATGAGGTCGAGAATTTAAGTTATTGGGATTTGGATCGCGTTCCTAAGGGAATGGTTCCCAAGAATCGGGGCTCAAGTCTTGAGGTTACCGATGCTGATCGGCGAGAGTTTTATGTGCCAGAGGTCAAGGAGTGGCCAGAATTAGGCAAACGTCTAGAATGTGACCGTATTTCTATCGGTAAGTTTAGTATAAATTTATTTAAAATTATGTTTTGATTTTAGTTTTAATTGTTTTGTTTTTAAATTTGTCTGAAAAGGTTTGACTCAAGCGATGAATTTGAGTGAATGGATCAAATTGGCCGAAACTTTTGACCACAAAAACTTTTACTACGCAAACACCGTCGCCTATCCCGTAGATCTCAATATAATCAAAGCCCGAGTGGACAGTGGCTTTTACCGACGCCACTCGTCCATCAAATATGACATTAAATTTATTGAATCCAATGCGATAGAGCTGACCAATGGTCACAAAAATGAGATGTTAATCAACGCACGTATTGTTGTATCGGTTTGTTTGCGCTTTATTGACGACAAAACCGCCCGTAATATTGATGAGATTCACAAAAAAGTGATCAACGATTTGCCACAATTGGATAAAATCAAGTTTTACTCGTGTGTCCGGCCATACCTTAATCCTAATCCTAACACTATGGGGCCCAGCATTTTAGAGACAATTAATAACATGATTAATGCAAATTCGGTCGACCCGTCCAATGAGATACCCGAACAGCCATCTGTAATAGCGGTGGCCATCAATAATAGCAACGACTTCGAGATCGTCGATATGACGATGACGTCCGACGAAGAGTCCGTACAGGAGGCCAGTGATGACGACGAAGACGTTAAAGTGTCCGTTAAGAGGGAGCCGCGCCGTAGTAACGAAAGTAACCGGTCTTTGACGCCACAGGAGGTGTTTAACTATTTTATTGATTACTTTTTATCTCATTTTTAATATTTATTAATATACTAATGGTTTGCTTTTTTTGTGTTTTATTTTTAGGCCAAACTCACGATTCGCCGTTATTTTTGCATTTTATGTGACGAGACATTTACCGACCGTAACGAAGTGGTCGACCACTATTGCGACGAATTTAAAGTGAAACTCCGGTGCGACCACTGTCCGCAAAATCAAAGATTTGATTCAATGGACGATTTTGTGGCCCATAACGAGCGCCACGCACTTATGGTCAAACAATCGTTCAATCAGCGCGAGTACGCCATACATAAAGCTTGGATTGACCAGATGGTCAAGTATAGTGACGGGTTGGTCACCGAACTAAATGTCCAAAACTCAATCCACGAGTTGTACGGCGATTGGTGTCCGGTGTGTAAGCGCTTAAACTTACTGACCGGTAATGGTCAGCCTCTTTATAACGACCGGGTGTTTGCCAATAAACGGCGAAATCTAAAGGTCCATGAATTTGTGGCCGAACGGGACTTCAAACATCACCTTAAAGATCACCTCAAATACGAACTCATCTATGAGTGTAGTTTGTGTCCTAAATTGTCAGGTGGCGACCAGACATCTCTTGGTGCCGACACTAAAGGCGCGACCGCTGGTCAACCATTTCGGTCGCCATCGTTGACCGCTTGTCGCCGACATTTGATTGCCGAACATAAGGTGAACCAATCGGTGGACGACTCGCAAGTGGTGTCTTATTTGCAAAACTCTCGTATACCACGACTCGACAAAATGATCAACACTTTGGTCAACAGATTTATTGTCGCATTTGCCGCCAATTTATGAACAATAGGTCCCACTATTTGTTGGCCAAAAAGTAGTAAATTAATTAATTAATTTAATTTTGATTTTTAAAAACTAAATGAAAATTATTTAAATATAATTTATAAAACTATTTGTAATGTTTTGCTCAAACACTTCATAGACACTTCATATGCATACCATTCATACGATTGGATTAAATGGTAATTTAGTTAATCATTAAAATCAGTTAATTTATTGATTCATTTATTTAGCGATTAGTTATTAGTTTTTTTTACATTTAAATATTATTTCAAAATAATTATAATTTCATTAATTGTTTTATTAATTGTATAAATCTTTCATTTGTTTAATTTTTTGGTTAAATTCATTTAATTATACGTTTAAATACTGTTATTATTTCTAAATTATTACCTCTTTTTGTGACAAATTTGTTGCTATTTTTCATATAAGTTTTTTTGATAACCTTTTTTCTCTCAACAAAACTTCACAAACAATTTGTTTAATAATTTGTTTTCAAATACTTTTTACATTTTTCTAAAACCTTTTTTTTGTGTTAATATTTCCAAATAATTATTGTAAATATTTATCCAATAATTATTAAATAAAACAATAAAATTTATGTTACAAACAAATATATAAATTCAATAAATGTTTTTGAAATTAA
>JAQIWK010000534.1:0-15386 GCA_034695265.1 Dissorhina ornata | reverse complement strand
TGGGGGTGGGGGTGGTCTCAACTGATTCTAGTATCCACATATATTTCATAATGTGGATAAAAAGTAAAAGTTTATTTTAAATGATTTTAATCTATAAAATATTTTTTATATTAATTGTCTAGGTCATTGGGAATAATGATCTAATTAAGGTATATCTTATTTATAATTAACTATAACTTTCATAACTATATATAACTATATGAGCGCTAACTATCACATTCATGTCATGTGTTGGTCACCACAAGAATCTAACAGAATATTCACTCAAATTCAGCGCTCAATTCAGTCAACACAGATGTCACGTGACAATCAATGGATTTCAAATTGACAAACAAAACTGATTTGGATTTGAAAAGTGTTTTGAATTTATAATTCGATTAAATATAAGTTTTATTTATTATTCATATTGTTTTGTCTGTTCATTGGAACCGTTAAAGTGATGTCTGTGTCGACGACTGTGGAGCAGAAAGAGGAGCCGAAGAAAGTGAAGCCCTGTTGTCAGAAAAAGGCCGACAAAAAGCTCATCAAAATTAGTGATGTATTGATTGATACAATTATTTTGACAATCAATTGATATATAAATGTCTTTGAATTTTGTTTTTATGTCCAAAACAGTTACCAATTTATGGCAATCCTTATCCCAAATGTGACCGAATTATCACCGAAGAGTTGGGTTACATAGAGAGCGGTGTGCGGGCCGTACGGCACGAGATTAGTCCATATGTCGGTGTAATACAAAAATCTGGTCAACGAGTGACCGAAATACTGAACACATCGTATGAACACTCAAAATGTATGACATATCCATGTCTTTGCGGCCACAATACGGATCTAAATCATTGATTACTTTTATAGCAACTTATGACTACATTAGCTCCGAAGGCAATACAGTGGCCAAAGCGGCCGTCATTACTGGTGGCGGACTTCTCGGTCTATTGATAGCGTCGCGCAAAGGATTTTTCAAGAAAATGTTTTACACGAGCGCTGGTCTGACCGCCGCGTCGGCCGCTTGCTATCCGGCCGAAGCCAAAGAGTTGTCACAAATCGGCTTTTTTATTGTCAAAACTAAAGGTCCAGAGATTATCAAAGAATACACCGGTATTTGAATTATCACTTAAAATCAAATATAGATAATTACCATTTGCTTTTCACATCTTTTACGACGACGACAGGCATTGACTTGAGCCGCAAAAAGAATCCAAAGGACGCCTCATCACCGAAAGCGGATCCCAAGAACGTGGACACTGTTGGACATGAAGTGAGTGATGTTCAGTATTATGGATTTAGATCATCAGAATCTCCGCTAATTTGAGATTTTGATGGACTAAATGCCACTCAATTTGTTTGAATATCAGTTAATAAACATTTTTTCATCACTTTTCAGACCAATAAGAGTAATACAAATGAAGACCAGTCGAAGAACAAGTCGACAGTGAAGGGAGACTTCGGGATGAGTCGCAAAGAAGATCACGACTTGTATGCAAATAGGAGTTCAAAATAATTAAAAAGCGAATAACAGTATAGTTTTAGTTTTGATTTGAGCTTTTATTTAATTAATTAATTATCTAACAAGTGATAGTTTCTATTATTACTATATAATTAACGTATAGTTCTGTTAATCAAATGGGATAATAAATACAATTAAAAATTCATGAGAAGAAGAAATCTAATATAGTTTATAACAATTGAAAAATAGAGCAAACAATTTATATAATAATTAATAAAAAACAACTTAAAAGTACTTTAAAATACACTTTTGTGACTTAGACTTCAATAGCAAATACTTTGCATAATTTCATAATTATTACAATAATGAGCATAAAATATAAACTATTGTTTTAGTTGTAACCATAACCGGGCGGATAGTAGACCGATGTTTGTCGATTGCCTTTAACGCTCGGTCGCGATAGCGTACCATTGAAACTACGGGGCCTTAGAGTCATCCGATGCTGACTGGCATCGCTGCCCAAAGACGCTGCCCGTCTCCTGAGCTTCTCTTTATGCTTCTTATCATAGAAATTAATGGCACATCCGATAGGAACCCACACTAAAAGTGTCCCCATTATGACAGCGCCAACGATATTGTCTTTCATGAAACGGACTATAAATGTAATGACAAAAATAAATACAAAGTCTACGGTCTTTCTCTCCTGACATACAGAAGGTATTAATATTAATCTCTTCGATGACATCCCAGAAGCGTTCGACAAAATCCTGGACAGTCTTCTCGCACCGTTGATTCTCGCAGAAGCCGTATATACAGGGCGTTCCGTCGGGCAACGCGTCTCGCGGCTCGACTGGACGGCACACACCGTATGTTGTGTTAGATAGACAGCACCGGTAACAGGCTTCGCGCGGATCTTCACACAAACACGGCGTCTGTCCAATAGCTGCGCAATAATTAATACATTTACCGGCTCTGCACTTGCCTTTGTCGATACAAGCCGTCTGGTCGGGCAATGCGGTCGGTTCCGGACATTTGCTGCAAATAAATAGCAATTAAATACTCATCTGCATAAAGACTAATAATCAAGTGATTGTCTTACGCGGACTCTCCGTCACAATATGACTCTTCTTTGCAATTGAGTTCATCCTTATGTTTGCAGACAACACCTGCCGCTCGTATATTACAAGACGCACAACAATCCGAATTCTTGTCACTACAATAAGAGCCGGCAATCAATCGGCACCGACTGTCACAACAGAGACCCGTTACGTATTCGTCGTTCTTTACGAGTAGGCCTTCGTCGCACTCTTCATCCGCTTCCACTTTACTGTTACCGCAATAAGATCTGTCCGGTTCTGTACGACAAATAGTTTATATTTAAAGCACTTATTTTTGTTTAAAAAACAATTAAAACTTATATACTTACTGGTAAAACATCGCGAAGACTTGGCCACTAAAACGGCACGAATTGACCGCTTACTACACGGCGAAAAGAACTGCCAAAAAATAGACAATTAATGGCAAACAATTAGATTTTAAAAAATTGATTTAAAGCATTCAATTAAATACCTTATTATTTTCTTCATATCCACTCACAGAATAGGTATACATAATAAAAGAGCCGCCTTTCTGTGCGGGCGGTGAACACTCATCGGTGTGTGGGTCGTGCTCTGACCCCCAATTGTGACCGAATTCGTGGGCCGTCACTAATACTGCTTCTCTAGTGATAATTCGGTGACCGAAACTGTTTCGGGTTGTTGTGAGACCAGTATTGAGGTATAAGTTTCTGCCGGCAGTGCTGCGCGAAGTAGAACCGTAATAACTAGGACTACACATACCGCCCACAGAGCTGATACGTCTTGAGGCCACGTAAGCTAAGCCTAACACCGACCCGTCAAACGACCGGTGAGTGAACAGATGAGCCAAACAGAACTGACTGTTCTCGCGGAACAGCGAAAACGCTTCTAACAGTTCGCGAACCGATCGGCGAGATTGTTGTGAGTTATAGTGATCCCATCCTTGCGACGGTTCCGTATGAATCTGAATCTCTTTGATGAAGAAACCCATTCCCTTAAAGCCGGGCTGGCGTTCATCGTCCGTCCATTCAGTGTTATTGAATATATTGTTGACTCTGTCGATGATGTGAATCAAGTAATTAATGGTTGTCTTCTGGTTTGAGTCGCCCATCGATTCGTAAAAGTAGTGGTCGGCCACCAAAACGATGGCGCAATGTGTTTGTGTGGGTTTGAAGTGTGCGTTCATATCGTCCGAAACGGAACTTTGGCTAAATTCAAGTGATTGTCGTTTGCGGCGAACCCTTTCGACGGACTCCACGTAATCGTTGGTAATGTTATCATCAATTTTGATGAAATCACAGTAAGTTATGGGCGGCGAGTGCTGGTCAGTGGCAGGAGGTGTCGACGAAGCGGTAGTGGAATGTGTGACGACATCTGACCTCTTATACACGATCATCGCTTCCCGATCGGTATGATTGGCCACATGACGCCATATGGGCTCCACTTCGTACGTCTCGTCGCCCGTATTGATGGACGCCGTGAGTACACCATTAGGCAACAGGTGTGCCCTCACACTTGACCCATCGATGTCGGCAACTGTTCCCTTAAAGAACTGGTCGTAATCGACACCAATTGGTTGTTTGCGTCCATTGGCGTCCACCGCAAAGGCATTCAATTCATAAGTACTTATTATGTCTTTATTATGAGATAATAATAAACTAAAGTCTCTATTAATGGCACGAAATGTCACCACATGTTCGACGGATTCGTTACGACGATAGTCTTCACCGGCATTTGGTTCAGCACTTCGTTTATATCTCTTGACGAGTGAGACATCGTTTGAATCAATCACTTCATAGTAACGTAATTGAGGTATGGGTTGAACTGAGCCTTCAAGGCATTTACAAAGTTTATTAAAAGTTAATTAAAAGTTTTAATTTAAAACTTAATTCAAATATAGCTTATTTGCCACCCAAACCAAAAAATCATCAAGGTACTATTATGCAACTAGGTTAACTATAAATCAGTTACTCATTATAATAAACCAAAACTAACTAGGTGTCTAATCTAATCAGGTATATTTATTTAAGATTAAATAAAAGTAACAATGCTAAATTATGAATCAATGGATACTCCCTTTTAAACCAAAACTAATTAAACCAAAGTTACCTGGATAACTTTGAACCCATATACCTTATTACAAAAATTAATTTATTTTATATTTATATTATACTTTTAATTGTAATTCATATTAAAAGTTATATATAATTGCATTGAATTAATAGTATTAAAAGTCTTACCAGTGATTGAAGTGATGCCACAAAACAAAAGTGTAAATAAAACTAAAATATTATAATTTAATAAACGCTTCAAACAAATCATGATTTAAACTAATAAATTGATTGGCATTTCATATATAATTAAATCACATTTCATTAGTTGGTCAGACAATTGTGACGGCAATTATCTGTCAAACAAAAAATGTTTGCTAAACAATAAACACACAAACATTTAACGTTGAGATCATCACAATGTGTTTAATTGGTATAATTAATAATTGTATTGCGTGTATAAAACATTAATCATAACATTATAATTAATTAGTTTTAATTTAATTATTTAAAAAAATAACTCAAAACAAGGCATCAATTTATTGGTATTGTTTTGATTTGACTTCAAATTATTGTCAACACATGTCATGTGTGTTGATGTCTAACGTTTGAATGTGTATTCAATGAATGCAATGCACCGTTCAATGCATTCAATTCAATGCATTCACTCATTCATGCAGTTTTCAAATCAAAACTTGAAAACTCTGTTTAAATTTGATTTTGAAACACAAATTAAGTGCAAATAGTTTTCATAAATATTATAATACTTCAATATAATATTTCAATGCAATTTTAAGCCATAGGGATGTCATTATACGCTTACATTATTTATTTTACATGACTTTTAAAGACTCCCGGCTTTTATCAATGACAGGTAAATCTCATGGTTTGTCTATAAAATTAATTATCTGTTAATTAATTTGAATGTGTTTTGGCATTAAAATTGCTTAATTAACTTCACTAATAGCTATTAGATTAATGTTTACAATAAAAATTTCACAATTTAAATAGTACCATGGTTAGATTAAACAAAAATGATCAAGGCACACTTGCATTTGCAATGAACTATAGCTATCTCACCGGCGACGCCCAACTTTTTGTTGGAAACTTTTAATTAATTTTAATTTAATTATAAATTACAGTACAATTACAATCCTATAACTAAATAGTTATTTTATTTATAAACTTTTAAGTTTAAAAGTTTTAATTGAAATGTATTTGAAAACAAATTTAAATAAAAAAGTTTTTCATTTCAATTCAAACTTTGAATTTCAAAGTGAGCGCTGAAATGTGAATGCATTTCATTGAAAATACAATGTATTTTGGATTTGAAACTCAATTTATTGTTTGAATTCATTCATTGATTTATAGTTTAATCGCTGAATCAGTGGTTCAGTCGAAGTGATAGTTAAGTGTCTGAAGAAGACTGGGAAGCGATGGCCGCCGAAGAACCTAACGATAAGCATCCAATGGAGCGCAACATCTATGGTATGGTATCGTCGATGCTATACATTGTGGTGATAGTTGCGGTGGGAGTACCGCTTTGGTGGACAACCACATCACCGTCAAGACATACATTACCCGATATTAGCGCACTGTTGGTCAGCTCGCAGACCATTAGACACAAGTTTCCCGTTACTCTCGTAGCTGTAGATGAGGCCGGCGTTGACCGACAAGAACTTCGTTCTCAACTAATCCACAATTGGCCGCAAAGGTTCAGCGCCGACGGCAGTCTGTCCTACGTTTATGATTGGAAAGTACGACCACTGGTTACCAAAGAAGAGCTTATATTTAGCAATAATTTACATAATAATAGACTTATAGATATTGATTACCAATTAAACGCCATCGATGGTCACGACGCTAGAGGCCAACTCTGGGTGTTTGTCTTACCATCCGATACACCACTCATACCCGACGGGAAGAGTCACGTCTTGGGAATGAATCGATTCTTTTACGTACGAAATGACCGCAAAATGTTTGGCAAAGACAAGTCATTAGCCGAAGTGGTCTATGATTTGGTTGAATCGACACAACTCTTGTCCGACAAGTCATATGTCTTGCAACGAATTGATTTACTATTGAATCCAGAAATTGATTTAATTGTAAACGTTGTCAACGAAGACGAAGATCAGACACAATTGTTGACCAAACGGGTCGATGAAATACATCGTTTAGGAGACTTAGCTTTAATCAAAGAGTCGGGCGCTACCGAACTGATCCGGTTTAACCTAAACTCTCAAGTATTGCATTACGTATTCAGAGATAACTTTGTGGCCAATCATGTCTCAAAAGCCAATGACAGCAACCAATCGGTGGCCAAAACTAGTAGCCGACTTTTAGACGTATCTAATGTACCGATTTTGATGAATACCATTGAGTCGCGAGTCGTTGAACACAACAATAAGCAAAGCTATCACCTCTTGGTATACATACCATCCAAAACATCCCACCTATTCTTCTACGACCCGAAACTGGACACTAAATCTAATCTATTGGTGACACCATTCAGAGGCGGTCTTTTGATTTGGAATAACGATAACGACTTTGTGAACGGCTTTCGAGCCGTTATTCGTAATCTAATGACACTTCCCGATGACATACCAAGAAATATGATTAAAAACGAGGTATTCTTCGCCAAATGGGAATTGGATGCCATCCGGCGATCCATAACTCAGAAGCGTATACTAAAAACGTTGTCGTCTTTGGAGTCCATATCCAAACTGATTCTTAAAGTGAGTAATATTGTGATAATTGAAGAAATAGCTCAACGCATGCATACGGCAGTCGACGTATCCATTGAGGCCATCGACTCTCTATACAACGCCGACCTTAACAGTGCGTATAAGCTGTCGGCCAAAGGCTACCTGTCCTCCGAGACGGCTTTTTTTGACCCGTCGTTACTGTCATTACTTTACTTCCCGGACGACCAGAAATATGCCGTTTATTTCCCATTATTTCTTCCCGTAAGTCTACCCGTCGTGTCATCGCTATATCATCTTTACAAGTCTTATAGGAAACGGAGTTAAACTGTGTTGTTATATATCCAGAAATACATTAGTTTTTTTTATACCATAACTAAAAGAGATTTTTAAATTATATTTATTTCATAGTATTTATTAAATATTATAACTATTTTTTTATCTTTATTTTCCAAGTATTTAATTAATTTCTAATAAATTTTTTTAAATTTTAAATTAAAGACTAATTTCATTGAAAAGCCAAACGAGAAAAGTAATGCATTAACTTAATGGCTTTCAAACACAAAAACAAATGGTTTAATCAATCATTTCTTGGACAAGAAGTCCATCCAGTCTTCCTTTTCCTTCTTCTCGGCCAATATCTCCTTCACATACGGCTCCAGAAATCGACCTTTCGTTTCGTCCTAAACATCGGCGGCAATAGTTTTACACACAAAACATTATTAAATATCAATGAAATCAAGATATAAATCAATGAAATGGTTGGGTTAGACAAACCTCTTCATAGGTGGGCCGTTCAGACTCGGGTACAAACGATTTGGTAATCTCTAACTGAGAGCATCGAAGCGTGCGGTAAACCCATTGGTCGTACTCATCGGCCGGCAGCCGTCGGATTGCTTCGGCGTAAACATCTTCAGTGCCCGGATGAAAGGGTAATTGACCCAAACACTCCAGGTCATTCTGGTACAGACCTAGATTATCCAACAAAACAATGGTAAGTATTACCCAATGATACTCAATGGCCAGTAAACTACAAAATCAATACCCATTTTGTTATAACCGCTCAGATTGTAATACCATTTGCGAAATCCTGGATGTTTTATAACTATAATAAGACAAACCAAAGACATGGATTAGCTATTAATCAGTTAATATACTTGTTATACATGTTTGGAGAGCTTTTGTTGCGAAAACCATGTCTTCAAATGTCACCTAAATTTGGTTTTAATTGCAAAACAAATCAATTTATTGCCACCAAAAAAATGTCGGCAATGCTAAACACTATAATGTTTGTTGTCGTCATAGAAACCATTCAAAATTTATGATTGGTTGTTATGCCAATAGAGTATTTTATACCTTTTTATTCACATATATAGCCGAAGCGTTTGTTGTCATAAAAAGGACTAAATAGTTGTTGTTATGTTTGGTATTTTAAATGTAATTTAAAAACTGATTACAAAATCCGTTTGTTTTGAAAACACAAAACTCTTGTCCCACAGAAATGGTGTCCAAAATCACGGCAAAAGGTCATCATTTAAATGATAATTTAATTGATAAATACAATTGTTTTTGTCTTTAGATTGTCTTCATTTGGCAAACGATATAATAGTGAACCGGAATCTATTGATACCACGGCTGACGGCACTCAAAGATATCAATTACCGGTTTTATGTGTTGATACTCGAAGATCTGTTTGGACCCGATTTCGCCCACTTCTCACAAACGATTCCCAATTCACTCAAACAAGAGATACAACTAATGACCCAATTGTTGACTTTTGTGTCCAACGACTTGTTTTCAATCAATTTGGATCACATCTCAGCTCAAGACTTAGTCGATCACAAAGTGCTTCCAATACATGATTTCTTAGAAATTATGGCCACTTTTGTTAAACTATTGCCCAAAGAGTTTAAGGAAAACAATGCTTTTCCATCAAAACCTGCCATTAAATTGATTGGTTCGTCAAAGATGTCGACAGAAGACTTGTTACGATCATTAGGTGATCGCAAATCTGAGTCACTGTCGTCATCGAGCTGTTCCCGACAATCAACCACTTCTTCAGAGTCTAACGGCTTGTTTCGGTCGCCAAAGCGGTCATTGAGAAGACAATCAAAATCTTCTTTGGATTACAACCGAAGTAATCGAAAACAAGATTTAAGTAAACAATCGATTGCCGTTCAAACAGAGGCCGATATACCGGCGGTTACTTCTAAGAGTATTTCCGTTTCGCCGATTGCACCCAAATTGACGAAATCAATTGGTCTGCAAACGCGATCCATGTCTTCGCCCAAACTTGAAACCAATTTTGATGAATACAAGCGATTAAAGTGTGAAAACTTTGCCACACTTTTAGGCCATCGATTGCACGAAACTCTTCGACTCAAAGAGCTGACCGACAGTATTGAGTATCGCATTAAACGCTATTACGGCGACGTAACCACTCAATCGCCGCAACGACCAAAATCTACGGTCAAATGTAAAAGTGGCCGAAAAGCGTCGTTTCTGTCAAAACGATCGCCGCAAACGAAACAGCCGTTGAAAACACCGTTAAAATGCAAAACTAATTTAAGGCATAGCTTTCGGGCGTCCAGTTTAGACGATTTGATTAAAGCGTTTCCATCGATACCGAGACATACGATTAAATCGCTTCACAATCACGAAAGACAACAGAAGAAAGTGATAGAAAATCTGAATAAAGACATTGCGGTTAATGAACGAAAAGAAAAGTGCCGAATAAGTGCTGCCATCGATACACAGCATAAGAGGTCTCAATTGATTCGTGAAGAAATCAAACACTTGGAAGTGTTGGCCGATACTAAGGCATCCAAAATGGCTAAAATCAAAGATAATGCAGAGAAACGGGACGAACGTATCGAAAGGTCGCGAATGCATAAAATGATGGATAAATTTCAAACAGATTTGAACGCAAAGTATAAGAGATTACAAGCAAAGGAAGAGCGGATTGTATTGAATGAATACGAAGAGAAGGAAAAGCGGCGCAAAGATTATATCAATGACTTGAGACTTAAAATTAAAGAAAAACATTCGTCTGAAATACAAAAACAAAGACAATTGTTGGACGCTTTTGAGACATTGTTTGTTCACTTTTTTGTTTTGTTATAATATTTCATTACAAATATAAATAATTGTTGTATTTTTTGTTTGTCTTATTAGATATCAAAACAAATACGAAGAACTAAATCAAAGTCTGAATGAAGAGGAACGGCGTTTAAAGAGCGAAATCTCTTCGCAATCGCATTATTTGCGATCACTTAAGAGAGAGTTCAACGAAAGGTTTGAAAATGACTTGAAAACGGTATTCAAAAGTTAATTAATTTGTAGACAATTACTTAATTATAAGACAGTTATATAGTATTTTGTATTAATTTTTATTATAGTTTATTAACTCTTAAATGTTTTGACATTTTTTAAATGTATACTTTTAATGAAATCTATTTAATACATAGGTTTATAAAAACTATTTAAAATGTATTGAATCTCTTGTTTATGTATTTTTTGTTTAATTTAACGTATTATTTGAAATAAATTTATTTGTATTATCAGAAATTCAGAATTATCATTAAATTATCATAAATATGGGTCAAAATCCAGACCTTGACTTCAAACTATCGCGTAAACAGTTTGTTATACAAAGTTTTGCTTACATTTTGCTTTTAATACAGATTTTCAAATGAATAGTTTGATACGATTTTTAATTACAAATAATTTTGTGTGAAATAAGTTATTTCATTTTGCATTACAAAGCAAATCAATACATGGACTATAATAGACTATAAAAATTTATTAATTATATATTAATTCAAATTAAATTATTATAATTTCACAATTCATTGAACACATAATTGACTCGTATTTTTGGTGCATTTGACTGAATTAATTGGTGTATCCTTTGTTACAATTGAAAATATATAGCAAACAAATAAATGTTTTCAATATTTAATAAGCCTTTCATTGAAAGGATTTTAAAAATTTAATATAAATATTATTGAATCACTTTCTATAGTTAAGCAATCATTTTATGTAAAATTACTTTTTTCTATTTAAAAAAAACAACTAAGCAGGGAACAGCGTTTATTGAGCCTGGAATTTTAACAAACTAATTCTGCTATAATGTTGATATAACTAATATTAATAAATTCAGCGAAAAAAATTCGGCAAATGGGTATTCTATCCCATATTAAAACTATATTCTTTACATGAGAATATATGCCAGAATTTAGGTTTTCTTTACAAATGTAGCATAATTTTATATTATTTTACTGTGATTCATGTTTATGTTATTAATATAACATGCAATGGTATAAATAACAATAAAATAATATATAATTATGCTACATTTGTAAAGAAAACCTAAATTCTGGCATATATTCTCATGTAAAGAATATAGTTTTAATATAGTATAGAATGTCCATTTGCCGAATTTTTTTCGCTGAATCTATTAATATTAACTATATGGACATTTTGACACCATTAGTTAGTTAAAATTCCAGGCTCAATAAAGGCTGCTCCCTGCTAAGAAACTCAAAATCAATCATTGAATTGAATTTTCGTTGTTTTAAAGCATTTTTAAAAAATCTAAAACAACGATAAAATAAATCTAAATAATCTAACAATTAATGCACAAAAACAATCAAAATTAATAATTAAAAAAATATATTTATATTTATAAAATAATTAAAAACTACTAATAAAAAGGCTGTAAAAAGTACTGTAAGATTCAGTGAAAAAGAAAGACAGAAACAAAGAGAGCATTCTCTCTACATATAAAAATCTAATTGACTTTTGATTTTGAATCTGATTTGAATGGTGACTCTAGAAAAGGTGTTGGACTCCTAACGTACCGTTATGTGAGTCAGCATTTCGTTGATTCATTTTCTGTATGACTTCGATCTCTCGCTTCTCCTTATTCTTATTTCTTAACCTAAATTGCATAGAATTGGCTATAATTCTGTCGACGATATCAAATGTGGACAAATCGTTGCCGCTTGAGATCGCCTTGAATTTGCCCACACGTTTTGGCTCCTAAAACAAACACACAAACAATTATATAACAATCAAATTCAATCACTTATCTCATTAACACTTACAGCATAAGGATCAGAACCATCGATGTCCGGGTGTATGTCTGTCCGGCCATGAACTACGACATCCACTTTGAAGTGATTCATTAAATCACTTTTAACGCTATACGGAGCGCCAATCACCACTTCGTTCACATACTATCGTTATATAACAAAAAGTCACTGTATTTTAATCGCGAAATACCATAAATCTTACAGATTTGACACAAAATATAATCATATCTTAAACTTTAAATTATAGATAACTAACAAAATATCTACTAATAATGTACATTAAAATTGTATAACTGTTATCATACCTTACAGGCGAGCACTGACAGTACCCGTTCGTGTAGATTCATAATCGGATAATTATAACTACGGTATCGGTTAACCACTTGATCCGTATGTAAACCTACAATCAAATAATCTCCTTCGGCGGCCGCCTTTTCCAAGAAGTCTATGTGTCCGACGTCTACAACAACAACAACATCAAGACATTAATCATCAAGAATTAGATCCCTAATAAAAAACTAATTAAACAAATAATAATAAAAGCATTCATTACGGAACAGATCGAAAGCTCCGGCCACATAAATGATGCGGTCATTAGGTTTGGGTTCTTTTCCTTCGGCAAACTGTATGATCTTTTGAGTGGTGGGCAAGAACTGCGATATACCAGTCCATGGGCTATGTGTGGACGAATCGCGGCTAATGTTGGCCGTATGCTTCGGGTCGGGCAAGTCTTCGGCGGTGCCTGAGCGCCGGTGATGTGTTTTAGTCAACAACAGCATACGGCCCACCAAATCAGTTGTGGACACACCTTCAGTCCGTTGACACTCTTTATACCGTCCGGCGTCCTTCACGTACCGATACGTGTCCTGTCCTTCGGCGTCGAGTGTTATATCATTTCCGTGAACACAGAAATCACACGAATTCTTGTCTAATGTGTCCAAAGATGTGATATACGGGGCATCCTTTACCACTTCATCCACCCATTTGATGGCCGAAACCATTTTATACCGCTCTTCTTCATTGAACACCGGCGGACCCTTATGTTTGGTAATCTCTTGGTCTGAATGGACGCCTACTATCAGATAATCGCCCATAGCTTTGGCCTGACGGAGCTGATTGGCGTGACCAAAGTGTACCATATCGTAGCTAAACGGTCATCAATTATCATCAAACAATACCATCAATTAGTCATCCATTCATAGTCACCATATGTCACATACGCTAAACCCTATCTACACTTAATCCTAAACCTCTACAACCCTAACAACTGATCCCATTGTTATCTAAAAGACATGCAATCAATGAAGACATACCATCCGTCACACCATACGCGCACTTGTGTGCGGCCATCGGCGGTCACTTTAGGTGATAGTTGTGCCATAACTTGTAAATATATATCCAAACAATCAATGAGTTTGTAATCAATAAACGCTTGACTTCTTGACTAGACTTGTGGTCAGACTATAAGTAAATGTCTTCACAAAACACTTGTAATAAGACTTTGAATGACTGAAACAAATTGGTTGAACAGTTGGAAGCGATTGACTGCAAGTAGTAATCAGTGTTTCATTTCATGGCTAAACACTTTGAATCAATACATTTGATTGTTGTTTACATTGGTATTATTGATTACAACTACACCATCGATGGTATCAGTGGTTACGCCACTCAAACTAAACACACAATTCAAAGCAGTAGTCAATCAATGATTGCAAACACTGTTTTGTTATTTCAATGTAAATGTTGTTTTGAAACGCCTTTTAAGCGCAAAATCATATGATTTGAAGGCAAACATGTGATGCCATCGACTGTCAAATAACTATTGCAATCAATCAGTCATTCAATCAATTGATTGCATAACACATTTAGTGGTCATTTGAGGTCAAAGTTTTTCATTGCATAATACTTTTGATTGTATTTTAATTTTTAATAATTAACTAATAATCTTATAATTAATTGCTTAAAATGCATTCAAAAAGTAACAGTAAATTAAACTTAACAGTAAAGTAAAGGCATTCCCTGGGAATGGGAGGGACAGGTAGACAGAGAGATAGATAGACAGGTGTTTAAACTTAAAGGGCGTTAATAGTAGTGTCAAATAGTTTGCCAGCTATTGATCATTAACTATGCATTGAATACAACATTAATTGTTTAATTAAAAGTCTGTTTAAAAGTCCTTTCAATGTTACAGATGTGACGGCAGATAAGATAAGAGCCATCTATTGTGTGTGGAAGCGATGCGACCATAAAAATGACACAATAGTTTGTTGCAGTGTTTCCGAGTAGTCGAGCCTCGGCTCGAAGCAATAAACCAATTACGTTGTACTCATTAGTCTAACTAAAATTTACATGTGAAACTGTCGAAATGCCTGCCAAAAACATAAATGCCTGCCAATAAGCTAAATATACAACTAAATTACCCAAATTTACAACAAAATTAACCAAATTAATAACTAAATTAACTCAATTAACAACTAAATTAATCAAATTAACAACTAAATTAACTCAATTAACAACTAAATTAATCAAATTAACAACTAAATTAACTCAATTAACAACTAAATTGATCAAATTAACAATGAAATTAACCAAATTAACAATGAATATAACTAAATTAACAACTAAATTAACCAAATTAACCATAAAATTAACTAAATTAACAACTAACTCAACCAAATTAACAACTAAATTAATCAAATTAACAACTAAATTAACTCAATTAACAACTATATTAATTAAATTAACAACTAAATTAACTCAATTAACAACTGAATTAACCAAGTTAATAAATAAATTAATCAAATTAACAACTAAATTGACTCAATTAACAACTAAATTAACCAAGTTAATAAATAAATTAACCAAATTAATAATTTGAATTTGTTAGTTTAATGTACGTAGCTTTTCATCTATTAACATTAACACCAATAATTTGATTAATTTAGTTGTTAATTTGGTTAATTCAATTTCATACATACATTTGTTGGCCAGTGAGCAATCACCGACTCAGTGTT
>JAQIWK010000533.1:0-15388 GCA_034695265.1 Dissorhina ornata | reverse complement strand
AAATGTATTGAAGTCTATGCTCTGGGAATGTGAGGAATGATTACAATTCGTAGCGATTGTAAGAAATGAGAGAAAAAATAGTATGACTTGTAATACAAACGATGCATCAGTTTGTCCATCGATTTCCATATCAGTTCCACTTGTATTTGATGCCACTATTCATACAAAAGTATTCAAATAAATCCTCATTCACTCTATTGATATACTATTGCTTTAATAAACATACAAACAAAGTCTAATGAAACAAATTGTATATAATATTCATATGAATGCATTTTTTAATACAAATTTTAAAATATTTAAAAAATAATATTTATTATAATTTTTAAAAAATATATATAATTACTTTAAAATAAATTTATAATTTAGCGCTGACGGCAATTATGAGGTGACAATAATGACAAAAGCAATAATAGTAAGCAATTATTTGCTCAAAAATATAAAATTTAATTTATAACTCAAATGATTGACTCGTATGACAGCATGAGTCCGGAAAAGTAGTGTGGAATCCACCGGCAATTTATAAGAGCTCTTGTAATATAGACATCAACTACTTCCCATTTGATCAGCAGGGTATGTCTTATTCAAACCACTTCAATCAATTGTTTTGTTGTTGATGTCATATTTGAAAATTTCATACATTCCTTAAACACTTTATTTTTTATAAACTAATTTAAGTTTTTGCTTTTTTCTAATGCATACACCAAACCAGAATGTATTATGAAGTTTGGTAGCTGGACGTGAGTTACAAATTTAATATTTTATAATTAAATTAAATTTATTATTGCTTTTTTATTAATAATATTTTAAATTTCTTTCATAAATTTGCAGATACGGTGGTTATACGGTTTAGATTTTTTTTTATAAATATATTTAGTTATTAATAAAATAACTGATTTGCTTGACATTATATATGCACCAAAAAACTAATTTATAGGTTGACTTAAAGCATAAAAACCAACCGGCGGACGGTTCAGACATCAAAATGGGTATGGATTTGTCTGGTTATTATTTGAGCGTTGAATGGGATATAATGGCAGTACCCGCACGAAGAAATGAAAAATTTTATAGGTATTACATATTTTATTTTTGAATTGAATATTTTTGATCAGGTATATTTCAAATTGTATATAATTTATTATAATAAAGCTGTTGCGAAGAGCCATATCCTGATATCATATTTAATATAACACTGCGAAGGAAGACACTATTTTATACGGTTAATCTGATTATCCCTTGTGTCGCCATTTCTTTCCTATCAATTGTCGTGTTTTACTTGCCGTCAGACAGCGGAGAAAAAGTGTGTAATTAATTGTGTTTTTTGTTTTGTTTGTCACTAATTAAACACTTGTTAATTAATTTTTTGTTTTGTTTGTTAACTCATCTAGGTTAGTCTATCCATATCTATAATGCTATCATTGGGAGTATTTTTCTTGCTTTTGGCCGAAATTATACCGCCAACCAGTCTAGCGGTGCCTTTACTTGGAAAATATCTTTTATTTACAATGATCTTGGTTACATTTTCGGTAGTTGTTACTATAGCTGTTCTCAATGTAAACTTCCGGTCGCCGGCCACTCACCGAATGGCGCCGTGGGTTAAGACAGTATTTTTGAGAGTTTTGCCACGACTTCTATGTATGCAAAGACCTAAACGAGAAGAAGAGGAGTCTTTAGATGACGACAGGATATACAGTAACGGCAAGAATGAGCCACAGCTTCGAGGTTCGCCTTCGGATATTGAATTACCAGAAAAACCAATTATGTTAAACAAAATGGGAGTCACGAGACTGAGCTGTAATTCACTTAATGGTTTGAATGACTTTCCGCCACCACCACCGCCGGACAAACTCAATAACTCCATCGATAGAGTCAATGCAAGTCTTCCCACTTATGAGACAGAAAATGATCCGTTCGTAACGGATGGAGAGCCCGTTAGCCCTATACCTCCCGCCTCGTTGTCCGATGAAGCGGATGTGACCCGAAAGAAATTGTGTCCGGAGATGGAAAGAGCTGTTTTTGGGATCAGATTTATGGCTCAACACAACGAAAATCTGGATAATTATCTCGAGGTATGCTTTATATCATTATTTGAATGGCAATCAATAATTTAACAATTTGTAACTTTATAAATATGGGATTATTTATCAATAATTGGATGTATTTAGAGAGAGAGAGAGAGAGAGAGAGAGAGAGAGAGATGAATTTGTGTAAAACAGAATGAAATACTAAAATATAATACAATATCTATAGAAATAATGTGAAGATTATTTGACTCGCTCTACAATTTTTAACGATTCAATGCTTTTAAGTGAAAAAATGCAATTTTTGTGTTGAACTCAGAATCAATTTCTTATATAAAAAATGAAAACTCTTTTCATATATAACACAACTTTTCGCTGAAACTGTTATAGAAATACAGAGAGAGAGAGAGAGAGAGAGAGAGAGAGAGAGAGAGATGTGAGGCAAACGTTTTTGCATTTAGTTAGCGATCGATACTCTTATAGTTAGTATACTGTCTGTGAGAAGAGGGAGAGATGTTGAACGTTATGAACAATTGGAGTATTGCGGCCAATATATACAGCATATATACAGCACATGAAAATGTTAAGAATGTATTGAGTTTTAGTGAATTGATTGTGTAATTAGACTCTCAATATGGTCTCTAAACTTAACATCTCTTAATGACTGACTCTTTCGTTTGGCAGCTCTTTATTTGGTTGCAAAGTCTTTGGCACAAAGTTTTTGCATCACATCTATCTTTACTGTTTTAATTGTTTCAACTTCTTTGCAGTCATAGTATTACATACAATACAAACCAGTGTCTAATTAATGAGCTTGGATACATTTGAAATATGTTCTTGGTTAATATATATTGTTATTATCTGGTATTATATTAAAATCAATTCTTGTGTCTATATTGTAATTTAATATTTGAATGCACTGTAACTGTAACAACCGGTAATGCGAATCCAAAATACCAAAAAGAGACCTTGATGGTAAATATTTTGTTATCTTAACATTTTCTTAGTGTCCATATCGTCGTTAAACTTTCATTCTTCTTCTTCTTCTCATACAATCATTTGACTCAATGTTTGCTGAAATAAAACGCGTCGTTGAATACAATTGAATATAAGTTTCTTCTGTTTCTTATTAAAGGCTACTATATTTCAGTCATCCCTGCAGATAGATACAGAGAGAGAGAGAGAGAGAGAGAGAGAGAGAGAGAGAGAGAGAGAGAGAGATGCCAGAGAGAAGTGTCGGTAGTATTGATTGTTTAGCAGAGTTGATGCGTTAGAGCAGAGTTGCAATATTATGATAAATGTGTGACACTTTTTGAGTAAAACGATGGAAACGTGTTTGGAAAGGGTCTGAGAATAATTGCTCTCTTTTGGTATACCGTTTACTAAATTTCTAGCTTTTCTTATCACAAAATTGTATTGAAAAAGATTCAAAACTTGAGGATTACTTTTGTTTGTGTTTGTAGGTCGAAGAGGACTGGAAATACGTAGCCATGGTTTTGGACCGACTTTTTTTGTGGATATTTGCCTTTTCCTGTGTTTTCGGAAGCATTCTCATTATATTTAGCGCTCCTTCGCTATACGACGATAGTCTTCCCATCGATGCCAAGCTCTCCAAATTGGCTTAAACTTTTGGTTTTATTTGTTTATACTTTTATTTAAATTTTTTGTATTTTTATTACATTATAAAAAACTTATTATTATTTAGAGTTTAAGTTTTAAATATAAAAGCAATTACAATTGTAGATACTATATAATAAAATGTATATTTGTTAATAATTTGAAATAAAATTGTTTAATAAATGTAGTTGAAGAAAATTAATCCAATTATCTTAAGATTTATAAAGATTTGATTTGAAAAAATAAACTAGTAACTTTGTCGACTAACAAAGTCAATTATTGACAATAATTCATTGTATAGTAAAAAAAATATTACAAATAATGACAAATTAATATAAGATTTCTTTTGTTAATATTTCATAACAATTATAAGAAAACAAAATTATAGATAAATTCTTTATTTAGCATAGCATATGCAAAGCTAATTGTTTTATAATAATTTAATTAAAAAGATATAAATTTAAAAATTATATAAAAGTAATCAAACATTTACTTTTTAAAAAACTTATTTAAACTAAATTAAATTGAGCGCATTGTTTAACATCAAATAAGATTTATATATAAAAAACAGTGTATATTTAGTAACAATTTACTTGTGTTATATTATGTTATGTAAGTTATATAATATAAGTTATATAATATAACTAATGTACATATGATTTACTTGTAGTGTATTTTTAAAATTCAATAAAAATAAAGTAACGATAACTTAAATTGAAAATAGCTTACAGTTATAATAAACACGAATAGATTTAGAGTAAACAGTATTGTAGAGTCAGTCAAATAAAAGTAAAAGTTTGAATCATAATTTGAAAAATATGAAGTGTTGGCATAATATATTAGCTTTAAGGCATTTTCTCCCGTTTTTTTTATGAAAATTAATCGCAACAACAAATGATTACATCTTTATATGCAATATATTATAAGAATTTTTTGAATTTAGTATAAAAATGTTTGACTTACTGTTATCAACAAAATAATGAATTATAGCCAAAAGTCTATTATATTTAAACAAGAATTAAAATTCAATATTCATTCAACAGATTGCAAATTCAGTGATATTTGGGGGGGAAAAGTTTTCTAATAGAGTTTCTCTATGTTTTTTTAAAAGAATTTACACCTCTCTCTCTCCCTCTCTCTCTCTCTCTCTCTCTCTCTCTCTCTCTCTCAATGATAGAGTTGATCCAAATATAAATATAAGTCAATTTGTATAATACTCTTAAATAACATATTGTGCACTCCTTCTTCTCAATTGCAATGCTGTTATATAACAATGTCTTGAAAAGCATGATATTTGACACTCAATTCGCTTATAAGTTGCAAAAGACAAACACATGTTTAGACTTATAAAATGACATTTGGTTTAGCGTTTATAGATTTCATTTGGTTTGTCAAACACAAGCGATAACTTAATTACATAAAAACATGAGATGATTATTGTTTATAAATATTCATCCAACAACAACTTGTTCCGGACAAATTTATAAGTGTCTTAAATTAATAATTTAATAAAAACAATATCATAACACTTATTTGTTTGTTTGTTTTGTCTTTTATGTACATTTATTCAATTAATTTTTGTATAACATTTAATATATCGTACAATATATAAGTGTACTTAAAATAAAATTTATTAAAATATCTATTAATATTAAAATGCTATCAATTGATGACAAAAAATAGATGTGATATTTGTGATGATATCTATGACTATGGATGCAAAGCTACATAAATATTATATAACTGATTGTTGAGGGGATATAGTGCCACATACTGTGCCTATGATTACAACAACCTTTACTTGTGTTCATCGTTCGACACATCAAATTAGGAAAGACTCGGTTTCTCGACATCACAGACAACACAATTAGATTACAATTCTTGCTCTTCTACTCTACTCTACACTACTCTACTCTCTATAGTAGTATTGCCCGCAATAATACACTTCATTTCTATTGCTTTACTCATAACAATAGCTACTATTTGCACACAATTCTTGCATTTATTATACCATTTCCTATAAAAATTGCACAACAAATGTTTAAATCCATTCAAATAAGTAGTTTATAAACAAATAAAATCTTTTATTTTGTTTGCTTGTTTGATTAATTGTATAAACATTTTTTGTTTTTTTCAATTAATATCAATTTTAAGTCTTTAATAGTATTAGCGTGATTGAAGGTAATAAAAAAAAGTATATATTGGTAAGTAAGTATATATATATCTAGAAATGTTGTTTATATATAAAATATATATATATATATATATAATTTTAAACATTTGCTGACCAGAAAATGCAATTTAGAATCAATTGAATTGAGAGAAAGTAAGTGAATGAATGGTTGTGTAGTGTATATCATAGATAGTGATATGATTTTCTTCAACAAATTATTGAACCAAAAATTTTTGCGATCGTTCAGAAAGAGAGAGAGAGAGAGAGATGAGTGGGAAGACTCATGTCACGTATGTTTGCCTGAACTGTATTTGAGATGAACTGCAGCAACGATAGAGGAAAGGAGGGAAGGAGAGAGAGAGAGAGAGAGAGAGAGAGAGAGAGAGAGAGAGAGAGAAAGAGAGAGAGAGAGAGAGAGAGACAGAGAAAGAGAGAGAGAGAGAGAGTATGCCTTCGATTGGTATCCGTTAGCGAGAGAATGCAAAGACGTGTTTCAAATACATCAATGAATACTACACTTACTTTCTATTTATTTAATATTTATCAGCGATAGCCACACACTCGACGCACAAACATTGCTAGGCTTACAGTGACTTTATTTTTATATATATTTATATATTTTACAGCTAAATGTTGGCAATATTCTCTTACAGTTGGTGTATAAATAAGCGTATTTTATATTATATGCATTTATTTATTTTATTTCTAAAAGTATTCAAAAAAGCCAGGGATAAAAGGACAGGCCATCTATACCAATGATATTGCCTGGTGTTTATAATACATTAATAATATTGATTACCCTTTCACGATATGAATAGCTCGATATATTTCTTTCAATGCATTTGTATTATAAAATATTTTTACATAACAAATAAGCGCATATAAGACATACATAATAATCCGATTATTTATACAAAACTATATATATTTATTTGAAATTTCGGAAAGCATGTTTTGTTTCAAAATTTCTATAAATAATAATTTTTTAAAAGTTTGAAAAATAATTTTTTTTATATATTAATATTTTTAATATATTAATAATTATTTTTTTTAATTATTTAAAAATCAAATTCAACTATGTATAAAATAATTAATTATATACAAAATTTATATTAAAATATTTTATTTAAATTTTAAAAAGATTATAATTACATTTTAAAACAATCTGATTATTTATTTCACAGTTATTTAGCTGCCATTTAAAGGACTGTATTGATAATCAATGTTTTAATTTTATTAAATTAAAATAACTATTTATATAATTTTAAACAAAATTAAAATTTTTACTAAATATATAAAAAATAATTTTTCAAATACAAAACTAAATGTTTGCCAATAAATAGCGATTAAAGTAGATGTGATGAGAGAGTGAATGGCATTCATCGACCAATTTGTGAGAGTTGTTGATCGATGGCTGTCCTTTGATCGTACAGTGAAGGCGCCTATAATTCAATTAATTTACGTTATAGTGATCGCCCGTCCACTGACTTAACAATTAAGGCTAATTATATTGAAAGTTAAATACCTGGAAAATGATGCCACAGGTGCCACACATACAGGCTAACGTAAATATCCATAGAAATAGTCGGTCCAACACCATCGCCACGTATTTCCAGTCTTCCTGCACCTATTGTATTGAATGGCAAACATATTATTGTTATAACAATGCCATCAAACCAGTGCTAAGGAAACAATAAAATTGTCAGAATATTGCCTAGCTAGCTTTTATTGATTTAAACCGTACGACAAATAAATATATAGACTTTGAGAGAGAGAGAAGCTTTAACTTGCATTGTTCTCGTCGTCGTCTTTTCTGATATGGTCTGCAATATTCAGAATACTTTCGATAGCCTTCTGAACGTCTGGAGAGAATTGAAACGATGAGCCAAACAATTGTTGTGGATTTGGTTCGAGTGCCACACTAGCCATTACATCCTTGCCATTTGACCAATGAATACAATTATCATTATTTATATTACAATATGCGTTACGATTGAGTTGTTCAGGCATTGCTAGCTCAGAGTCGATGGCACTGTTATATTCGTGAGTGGAGTTATAATGACAAATGAGAGGTAAACCAGGAATATCGTTGTCGACAAAACGGTGTGGATCAGCGTTGGAGTAGGAGGTCATTGGCTCAACTCGATAGACACCATTGTTGGCATTTCTTTGCATCATTCGGTATGAGTTTCGCCGAATTGTGTACCCATTGGACGCTCCGCCACACGGATCCATCTTTGACTTATTTTTTGAACTCACAGCTAATTTGACCCAATCATGACATTTAAATACATTATCAATACAATTATTGACAGCAATGCACTTACCGGCTAACTCTTCGGTCCAGTCATGATATGACGGTCTCTTCATAAGCAAAAGTCTGGGCAACATATGTATGAAGAGAGTGCGAACCCAACCAGACATTCGGTGAGTGGACGACGATCTGAAGTGTACATTAAGGACGCCTACCGTCACACATATAGATAGCGTAACCAAAATCATTGTAAACAATAAATATTTGCCCAAAAGAGGAACCGCTAGACTTGTGGGCTGTTTAAGTGCATACGCGCGACAATTATTGATAAATTAGTTACAATTAAACAAAATATTGAAAGCAATCTTACGGGTATTACTTACGGGTATTATTTCAGCCAATAGTAAGAAGAATACAGTGAGTGATACGAGAATGGATATCGAAAGCGTCACTTTCTCTCCGCTATCGGACGGCAAATAAAACACTAAAACTGTGAGAAATGAAATGCCGACGCATGGGATGATCAGATTGACCGTATAAAACAGTGTCTTCCGCCGCAATGTTATGTTGAATGTAACGTCAGGATAGGGTTCGACACAGCATTCATAATATTCCTCATTATATTTTGCCGGAACTAACAGTATATCCCATTCAACACTCTTATAGAAGGAACTCATATCGATTCCCATCTCTACTGAATTGGAATCGTCCTGTTGTTTAACGTGCCGAAGATCTACCTATTGGTCCAATCATTATCTTGTTTTACTTTTTTTGTATTAATTTTGTGTAATTATAAGATATTTTTAGCTTTTAAGTTAATTTGTTACTATTAATAACAGTTGGAAATAAATCCTAGCTCTTAATTATTATTTTTGTATTCGTATAAAAAATAAAAATTAATATTTTAAATATAAAATCAATACTAAACAGTAATACAGCTATAACTTTAACTGCATGTTTGTTATGCAAATTTTGCATTGAGAAGCATTGCGGATCTAAAATATCAGCCAATACTGTATCGCTTTTTTAAATTATCAAATAGAATCATAGTATGAGCAAGGTGAATGTTATTTAATATATATATATATATATAGTTAAATAATATACATTTATACCTAATTATTATATATAATATATATAATAAAAGCACAAACTACTATAATATTGTTTTTTTAAAAACAATTGAAAGGTTATTGAAATTGAATGATATTACAAATGGAAAGTACAATTGTATGATAACTGAGTAATAGTGAGAGTATGTTAATTGAAAGGGATGTTAGACAGTACCTCATGTCCGTCGTAAGTCCAACTGCCAAACTTCATTAGACAGGATTGTTCATCAAAAGGGAAGTACTCGACATCTATTTTACAGGTCGACTTGTAAAGGGCCGGAGGATTCCACACCACTAATCCGGTGTGATATACAGTAGCCTTAGTCATGGCATTTACTTCATAGTTGCCGTCGGCGTTATTGAACAAAACTATATCTGTATTTATATGTCAATACAAACACACCATACATACAGACAGAGAAGAGAGAGAGAGAGAGAAATTGTTGTCAAAAAATGTTTTGGATTCATTAAACGCAAGCAATTTCTTATCAAAATGGTGTCAGTAATTGTTGTATTAGTGTCTCAAATCTCATACTTATATAATTAATATAAATCTAAGAATATAAGTATATTATACAATTGGATACTATATTAATGTGTATAAAAAGTTTATGAATGCGTTTCGGGTATTTTATTGATTAATACAATATTCACTAAAATAATATAAATAAATATAAATAAACCTGGTAGCCATATATTTTCAGCGGGCACGTGAATCATATCGACGCCACCATAATCTGCTGGCTTCCACATCAGATTATAGTCGTACCAGTTCTGCAATATTATGTATATTTAATTTAAACTTAACTGGCTTATTGTTGTATTTTATTATCAAATAAATAAATTTAAATTAATTCTAGATAATTATAATATTTTAAACATAATTTATATTAAAGTATAAATTATATGAATTAAATTGCATTTATTATATTTCAATATTAAAGAATAATTAATTTAATTTAATTTAATTTAATTTAAAGCAATATTTTATGAAACATATTGTTTTTAATAATAACTTATTATATAAACAATGATTACCTGTTCTAACCATAAGTTTGTTGTCATAACTTGTTGTTTAAGATTCTGTTATAATATGAATGTAAAGAAAATGCGATTAGAAATGCATAACATTTATTATATATATATATATATAGCTTTTTTGGTAGCATTTGGTGTTCAATAATATTATTATTTAGAAAAATATCTCACGATATCAATGAGTTGAGACAATTTGAGACCAATATTAACTGTTAGTTTGTATGAATGGTTTTTTGAGGGCCTAATGAGTCTGTTATCTGTAATGAGTTGACAAAACAATTGAAAGATCAATAAAACTTTACAATAAGCAAACTTACAGTCGGACAGTAAATCATCGTAAAGCCGTTTGGCCGCGATATGTGCTGTCACGCCATTGGTCTCAAATGTGTTGATCAAAATAATTGTAAACAATATATACTGAAAATATTGTGGACACGAATGTATTGAAATGACAAACATTTTGAGCTTATATTCAATTTTTTCAAAAACTTAATTCGAGATTAAAGGGAAGAGAGCAGTGAACTAACAAACAGTGCATTATATTATAGCAATACAGCAGTGATGCTGCAGTGGCTGAACGTTACCAGTGCTTCGTTGGTGTACCGGAATGTTTAGTTTCTCATAGAGTTGTATGAAATGGTATTGCATTTGCGCCCCAATTCTTCCCAGCCATGAACTATCAGACCATCAATGCCTTAGTTACCAAATTTTTTGGATGCAGTTTCCCATTCCCTCTCTCCCTCTCTGTTGCTATGACTCCATCAACACATCCATAAACTAAACGATTCTTTTGTAATGAAAATTCCCTTTTCTTGTACTTAAAACACATCTCTTTTTAGACGACAAATATTGGCCTCAAATGTATTCTTTTAATCAAAATTATAGGAATAGCTATGTTTTGAAGACAAGAAAAAAAGTACACTAAAACTCACTCATCTCTCAAATCATTGATGAATACATCCAACGCCACAACAGTTTTCCCATCAAATACTTATTCATTACAAATCCTCTTTTTGATCGGCGAAGCATTTTTCTGGACTCAAAAATAGTTTAACTTAAAAAATATAACATTTTGTTTACCACTAGTCGTAGATATCAAACATTTGTCTCGTTTCAGATTTAGTTTTTTTTTATAAATTTTCAACACATTTACCAAATCTTATAATTCAATTATAATCTATAACATTTTAATTTTGTTATAATATTTTAATTAATTTAATTTTAAACAAAATATATTTTTTATTATTTTATTAATGCATTTCTTAATTATTTTCAATTTAATTATTAATCAAATGTTATAGTTGCAATTAAGTATTTTGTATTGTGAAATAACTATATTTTTATTTTAATAATCAATTACTAGCATTAAACTAATAATTATTAGTACAATCATTATTTACTGACAAGTTTTTTTTAAATAATAAAACGTTAATTAGATATTTTTTAATTATTTAAATTTAATAACATTTAGGGAATGAAAAAAAGAAGATTTTCAATGCGATTAGACTTTGAATTTGATAATAAAATTAATTTAATGATAAATTATTGTCGAAATGTTATCAAATATATGAGAAAAGGAGGTCAACGAGGAGTGGATTGTCGCCGATTCGCATGCCTGGCAGACATACACCGTATGTAAGGCACTATACACTGTATATTATAAGAATATTCTGTGTATTGTTGTATATATACTGTATATGTGTTTGTATTTTAGCACAAAATACTAAATTGTGATTTCGATGCCTTTCATACAAAAGCAAACAATTCATTGTATGAAAGACTGCATTACATGAAAGGCCACATGAGATACAATGCTTTTAGACTCGAATGTCAATACAGTAACTGATTGTCTCTCTCTCTCTCTCTCTCTCCCTCCCTCTCTCTCTCTCTCTCCCTCTCTTCCTCTTTCTCTCTCCCACTCACTCTCACATACAAGTATTTTTTATGAAGATTTTTATTTTATGTTGTGTTTTGTTTAACAATAATATGAACGATAAAATTTAAAGATATATTTTATTTTATTTTGCATTTTAAATGAAATAAAATTTTTACAATTTTAAACATTTTTATTGAAAAAAAATTGGCAAACATTTTACGTTAAAATCCATAAATTGAGACATTAGTCCTACAAACTTAGGATGAGATTAATTAAAAGATATTAACAAGATTATTATATTTTTCATGCAATTTATATTATGTATAATATTTGTATATATATACTTCAAAACGTGACATTAAACTATTTATGACAAAATTGTTAACAAATACATTTGCCCGTTATTTTGCTTTTTTATGATTTAATTATAAAGAGAGCTATAATTTTTTCGGAAAATCATTATTATGTAAATTAAAAGACAAAACTCTTTAAAAGACTTGATTTATTTATAGATATAAAAAAAAAACAGCGCGCAAACTATTACAAAAAAAATTTTGCCTACATTTTTAAAATGAAGGGTTAAGATGAATATATAATAATATATTGCATACGGTTTTTTGCTTGAAGATTGTACATTTTATTATACAATACTATATTATATAATATATGGAAAGTGCAATAATCAATACTATATATATAACGTTATTTTCAATGCTATAATCGATATGATGTGTTATACAAGAGGTCGGAACACAATATTAACTCAACTCTCAATTTTTTTCTTTCCAATATTCCGATATTCAGTAGTTATAGCCGTAATATGTAGAGTGATATACAGAATGCACTGTAAAGTAAAGTTAAGTATTATTTTTTTGATAATATAATTGATAGACTGTATTGAGACACAAAACATATAGAGAAAAATGGGTTGGAAAACGGGATGGTATATAGATGTAGATGGGATATACAGAAAATTATATTATTAAATTGAATTTGGGCGTGCTCATACAATTTTTAACACATTACTTTTATTGAAAATTAAATAACTTATATATATTTCAAAACACATGATTATTTTTTTTTATTTGTATAACAAATGAATTTTCATTTTATAAATTGCTATAAACAGAAAAAAATCATTTTTTAGTTACAATTGTTTTAATTAATTTATTTAATTAATTAATTTTTAAGTATACTATTTATTAATTTTTTATATAACAATAATTAACAGTTAAAGTTAACATTTGATGTGCGATTAACTTTTTTCATTCAAGTCTTGATGTGAATTTGATCTATATAAATTCATTTTCATTATTATTATTAGTATTATTATTATTATTTATATTTACAATAATTTATTTGATTTGTTTAAAAACATTTTTTTCATCTAAAATTTTATGGCAATATATCTACAAATGATTTATTAATGTTTGTGTCTTAAGAATCAACTAATACTTTGTTTGTTTTGGTAATATATTTATAATTTAAATGTTTTTTTTTTCATCTTCATAATAAATAATGCTTATTATTATTATTAATCTAATGCATGTTTTTTATATATTCAATGTAATAGCAATACAAATGATAAAATGGCAATGAGTTTCTTATATTATAAGGAATTCATTATATATTTTGTTTTATAAATAAAAATTTGAGCACAACAAAAGTTTTAATTTACACAGTTCATTATCCATTTATTTATATATATATAGTTGTTTTATATTTTTCATTATACATTTCCAAATATTTAATGAATTATTTGTTTTAAAAAAAATCATTTATACATTGATTTGTTTGTATTATTATTGTTATTATTAAAAATGACACTTTATTTTGCTTATTATTGATATAGTGTAGCCTTTTCGACCAAGATAGTTTGCTTGCTGACTAGCTATATAAAATTGACTAATTTGAATAGCTGGATAATATGCTCATTTGGGTCATTCATTAACTTTTTCATTTATTTAGAATTACAAATACATTTAAAACTTCAAGAATTATTACATAAAAACTAATATAACTGTATAAAAAATTTGACTGACCTTGCTAAGTAATATACGTGAATGACTCAAACAACACATTGTTTTTTTTCAATTAACTACTAATTAATGATACCAAATGATTTGTATTTTATTTTATTCCGTAAAAATAAGCCTAGGTAAAAAGGTGTCCATATGACCATGCCAATTTTGAATTAGCCGAAAAGGCAACACAACAAACTGATGATTTATTTAGTTTATTATTATTATTATTATTGAATTTGTTTTTGTTCAAATTGAGTTTTATATCCTATATTTAAGACTAATGAATTGAGCAAGGTAAGCCCGAAATGCTCTAAATGTATGCCAAAATTATACACTAATAGTCGGTCTATTGTGTTGTCCTTTTGTTTATTAGTTTGTATGTTTGCCATCATTTACTCGCTCTTTAAAAATTAATAAAATATATGAAAATTATTGAATTAATATGTTTTCATAACTTATTTATTAATAAACTATTGAATTTTACTAAATATTTAATTATTTGATAAAAATATTTAAAATATAAAATAAAGTTGAGTTAAATATAAATAGTATGAATAAAGCAGTATGAATACCTTGCCACGATGTCTATCGATGACGGCATCCTGGTCAACTGGCTCAAATATATGTGGCGCATCCAATAGGATAGCTATTGTGCCAAATGCTGTCACACCAAAAAATACATAAAGCTGTAGTCTATCGATAACCATCGCTACATATTTCCAATCTTCACGAATCTGTAACATTCAAATCAAATGCTTCACTAAATTGTTCACTAAATTTATTTTATAGTCATTTTAAATTTATATTGTTATTTAAACTCAAATTAATTATTTTTTAAATCTACAAAACAAAATTTCTAATATTAACAAGAGCAAATGTTTATATTAACAAATTAACAAGTTTATAAAAATTAAGATTAAATTTAAAATGTACAATTTTTAAAAAGAATTGTTGTTTCAATACATACATATGCACACAAAATATACATGTTCATATTACATGCCATATGCAATTGCATTAGCAATTGGTAGAAAATTAGAGAACATTTTTATAAATTTTTGAACGATTTTCTAACCTCTTTATCTAAAAATTTACAAACATTTATTATAAATTTGTTTATTGAATTACATGTTTACTGTTGATATATTTTAGTTAATCATTTAGTTTTATTAATTAGGAAACATGGAAATTACAAATATAAAGTATTACTATTACATTAGATTTAAATTGACTTGAATAAATAATATTCGTTATTCTAGAAAATACAGAATAT